>CAODLS010716056.1:0-17875 GCA_948243855.1 Flueggea neowawraea
AATCTTGAAACCCTTTTGATCTTTCTAGAAAATCATTCATCAGTCGGTGAGGATCCATCCCTCTAATCTTCCACAACACAACGCCTTCCAGCGACAGTAAGATTTGAGCACGCAAATGGATACAAGGTTCCACTCTAGATCGAGTATTTAGGTAATGCAACGTGATATTAATCTGAAGTACTAAAGTGCTATCCTCACCAACCCTCTTAAATACACCAACTGTAATTCTCTTACCTCGACCCTTTTTCTTCAATATCCCCATTAATTGCTTGCTTTGAATCAGCGTGAAAAATAAATGCGGTAGTTGCTGAGTAATTAAAAGAGTGAAAAGGAAAAGGGTAATTGAGAAATGGAGATTTAGTTAACAGGACTCCAACTTGGGAGAGAGCTCCAGCGTGGGAGAAGTTTTAAAGTTTTGATGGTGTTCATTACTTTGGGTGAGTGATTGGCTGCAATGATATATTCGATTAATTTTTGTCTTATTTTCACTACAAAATTATATAAATAACGATGTCAACCTCAAATATGTATCTATTTTTTGCAAATATTTTTTTATATATATCTTACGTTTTACTATTTAATTTTTTTTCATGGGGGAATAAACTGTTACCAAGATCCATCAATATTGTTTAAAGAAATTTCATCAATTTTGTAATTTTCAGTTCAGATCGAAATCAAAATACAATTTATTGCGTTCATTATGTGCTGTATATAGTTTTTGACTTGATTATTTCAAGCATTGTATGAGGACATGAAAGTGTTTATAGTAATGTTGATTTCTTTAACACTTTATCTATTAGTAAATTATTGGTTCATTACACAAATTTAACTATCAATGTGGATATTTCAAAATATATATAGTAATTTTAATATAAAAAATAAATAATAAATACTTATTTTGATTGTATATCTTGGATCTAATACTATCCAATTTTGTATTTCCTGTTGCAAAATCATTTTTTTTACTTATCAATGTTATATATCCTTAATCTAAAAATTTCTTTACTTATCAATGTTAAATTTTATATTTTTAAATTAACTAAAGTTATCATCTATACTAAAGTTTTTCCGTCACTATTTTAGTTTAGTTCTTAATAAAGACTTGAATTATAGAAAGAAAAAAAATTATTCTTTTTACTTATTACAAATAGAAAGGATTAAGGTTCAATTTTAATCCCACAGATTTTTTTTAAAAACCCACACACAATTTTATTCATTATTGGTCTCACAAATGAAAAACCAATTCTCATAGTAAATATAGAAAATTTGAGTGCCCTTGAGATTTAAACCTAATATTTTTTAATCTTAGATGTGAGTGCTTACAAACTGAGTTATTTAACAACGGCTAATTCCACAATTTTTAATAGTATAATATTGTACTTGAAACATAGGTTATGACAATACGATATGATTATAGTTTTATTAAAATATATTTGACATGCGTAAATTTTATTAAATTGTATTTGATTCCAAAATAGATGGCAACATCATACGTTTTTGTGAGTGATGTTACTTCGGCAAAGTAGACTTAGAGAATTAAGGATCGAGTAATTAGACTATAGAAAGTGTATATAACTAGACTAATCAAGCTAACAACATTGAAGCTGTTTTCCTTAATGAAATGTATGAAAAATAAATTCGGGATTACCAAATCACAAATTGATAAAGAATGTGAGTGTACCGGTAATGTTGCTTCATAATATATTGCAATTATCATGGCTTTGTAATAGTACAAGGTCAATTGTAGTTCGGCTTTGACGACATGTGATTGAAGCAAAAATTAAAATCAGTAGTCATATGGGTAGTTAGAGTTTTCAGTCCTCGCTTAGTTCTGACTTCATTATATTGTAGATTATCTTTTAAATTCTAACAGAGTTTTATGATAACAATCAACAAAAGTCAAGGTTAATTTACATTGCATGTTAGATTATATTTGCTTCAACATATTTTCACTCATGAACATATGTAAGTTGTCTTACTAAGAGTTAAAAGTAGATCTGGGTTGAAGTTATAAATGCGATAAAGAAGACAATTTCTCAAATTGTATTCAAAATATTTTGCACGAATAAGCCTTCCAAAATTTAATGGTAGATTTTTTTTATATATATTTATATAATTTTTATGGTTTTATCATTTTTTTTGTTTAAATTTTGAAAAACATTTATTATAATTTTGAATATGTGCAAAAAATAAAAATATATGTAAAATATCCTGGGACAATGTCTAGATCTTAACACTAGTTCATTCTATTTTAGTCTCCAAATAATATATTCTTCGAGGAAAAAATACAGATGATCTCATATGTTTTCTCATTGGACTAATACCAAATGATTCGTCAAGTAATTAATAAAATTTATCAACTTTTCTTTGTAAAATAAAAAAAAATAAAACAGGAGAATGATTTAAAAAAAAGTAGTATAAAAATTGTGAAATACTTTGAAAAAACTAATTAAGAAAACTATTGACTGCATTGTACCTATATATTAATATAAAACAAAATACATATGTTATAATGTTGATATGTGTTAGTCTAAATAAACGACATTTAACATTTTATTAATATGACATGGGTAATAAAAAGATATGTCATAAAAACAATAATACATATGTTTACATTAGACATTTATATCAATTAACTAATTTATATATTAATTAAAATATTAAGATAAAAGAATGAATCTATTTTTTTTAAACTAAATCTTCATTGCACATTTTAAAAACAGATACTATATGTACACATTATTTAATATTCACCATAACAATGTATATTTTTTAAAAAAAATTATATTATTTTTTATATTACTGTTATTGTTTTTATCCGATCATATATATCGATATTTTTTTATTAATTTTGATCTATCAAATGTCCCTAAAATTAATTGTCATAAATAACTGCAATTTCTAGAACTGGTATTATGAACTAATAAATTCACAATCAAATTAATTGTCAATGTAAAGTGTGTTTTGGTTATTGAATTTGTTAATATTTCAATTAGAGATGAATGAATGATTTTGGTTTATGGAAGATCAACTTTTTGCTTCATTAACATTTTTTAACAATTACTCCTTCACAATGTAAAATTTTATCGATTATGCAACAAATGATAATTGGCTTAATACATCGTTTGACCATTTTCTTGACACACTATATTAATTAAGTTACTTAAACTTTTTTATCATGTTGTAAGTCTTCAATCTCAGCAAAATTTACTATTAAACAGATCCAAAAAATTATATACAAAAGATCAAAATGACAAATATTCATATTTTTTAGTTTGATATAGAGTTTGTTAGCAATATTCGTTAAATTAGTTATTAAAATATTACTTGTCGAAACTGAGGAGTTTCAAAATATAGTAAATGTTATACCCCGTCCATTTCCAATTTATCTTCTGTAGCATTTCGACCAGTACCGATTGGTTTCGATCAATTTCAAACATGTCCTTTAGTGTTTGAGATGTTAAATAAGTGTTTGAGGATGTTGGATTATGTTAATTTGTCAAAGTTTTGGTGTTTAATCGGCCTCAGCTTGATCTTGGACGATTGGAGTATTGATTGGTGATATTTGAGGTTTCATGATGATAATCATGTTAGGTATGTTGTTGTTAAGTTTTGGGAGTGATTCGAGACAAGTTTGGCAGTGGGAAAAACTTAAAGTGGAGACCAAAGTGTAATTTTACACTGATGTGCAATATTTGATTTATCATGCTAGGCTTTGTTCCGATAAGGGTTTTGAACTTTGTTTGAGCGTTTGAGTCTGCATATGCATGTGCACGCATTTTGATACAACTATAGTACCAAAATCTCATGACCCGTTCTTGGACCATGACCGACATACGAGGCGAACCGTCTATGGGAGCCCGACCCATCTCGCATAAGTCTCAAAGAACAGGACTAACACTAATATATTAAAATTGTACTAAAATATTTTTATAACGTAAGCTTTAACAGTAATTATAAAATATTTTTTAAATAATAATATCATTTACCAAAAACATAGTATCATGGATATGAGACCAAAAGTTAAGGTGTGCATGTAGCACCAAAAGCAAAGGTTGTGTGATCTACGCCACTAATCAAGAGAAAAGCATGTATCGAGCCGGAACACATGGCTACCAACATTCCCGGTAGATGGGCCTTGTCAAAGTAATGGTATAATAAAGTCTACGCTACCCCGTCGTTGGATGTCCCATATTGAAAACAAAACCATACGGATGTAATACAAAAGTAGAGGCATGCAATAAAGCTTATATATATATATATATATAAGTTCAAAAAAAATTACTAATTATTAAAAATCACATAATGAGTTTATTAATTAAGCAAATTCTTAGATTAGACCAATTTCAAAGATATGCCAAACACAACAAAAACAAGTATAGTTTCGGAGACATAGCCTATGTGTCTGAAGCTTCCATCTACTCACATGGACGTCGTTCCAAATAATACAAATCACTGTCCACTGGTGAATGTCTGGTCTCGTTGACATGAGCGAGACGTTGAAGCAAACATATCGAAAACAAACATATTAGAAATAAATTGAAATGTGGTACTGTGACAATACCGATGCATGATATGCAGATACAATGCAAACCCCAATGTCATTGAAAAACCTATTCTGAATGAGAATATATCATTTGCGACCTAAAATTTGGAATCTACGTAAAATTTCAATAAAGTCCCCCAATTGGTCCTCCAAGTAGTCAGAATTCTCAAATTAGTCCTCTAACCCTCAAAAATTTCAAATCAATCCTATATATGCAAAATATAATATTTGATCCTCAATATATCCTGAATCATGAAAAATTACACTTTCAGTCTTCTTGGCAGAAAACTACACCAAGACGTTCCAAATCTCGAACCGACTGAAACCTAACATTCTAACCCACCCACGTTGACTCTAATCACTCCCTTAAACATGAATCTAACAACCATTTCATCAAACAACCTAAAAAACCCTCATTATTCTTCAAAAATCCGAATTTATCAAACTCACATCCATTCTCTTCAAAAACACAAAACCAACCACAAATTCAGCATTTCCCATGCTAGATACATCATCAAACAACAAAAAACAAATCCACATACACCATGAACAAGCAAATTCGAAACTTTAGCTCTAGAATCCCATTTTCGTTCAACGAGCTTCCAACAAGAACAAATGCATAAAATGGAAGGAAAAACCAAGATAGAATAATAATCTTACATCAAGAATGCAAGAGGAATGAATGGGAGGCAAGAGAAGATGAATTTAGGGCGGATTTGAATGAAGAAATATGAAGGAAATGAAGGAACACGAAGAAGAGTCAGGTTTAAGGGTTTTATAAGCACATAAGGTCAAAACGCAGCGTTTTGGGGCTCTTTTAACAAACGAAATGCGTGTTTCAGACAAGAGAGGAGCGTTTCACACATTCCTGGCCAAGAGACTGCATTTTATAGTTCCCAATACACAATGGAATGACAATCCAAGAGGAGGGTGAATTGGATTTTTACCAAGTTAAAAACTTTGTTGAAAATCTTTTGCAAACTAAACAAATAACAAAGTTTCTTTCAAACCAAAATCAAAGTGTAAATGCGGAAGCAACTAAAGATCCAATCCACACTTAACAATATAAATCAAATGCAAGATAAAGTAAATGACAAAGAGTAAGGGAAGAGAGCACAAATTAGATTTATAGTAGTTTGGTCCTACTTGACCTATGTACACTCCTTTAGATCCCCTAGAGAATTTCAATCCACTATCTTCCTCACTTCCAGGTGGAGGGAAACCATTTATAATATTTGTTTTTGCAGAATCAACAAGTAAATCGTTACACCTTATTTTTGCGGGCTTAACAAGAAAACAAAATCCCTAGTTTTTGCGGGCTCAACTAAAAAACCGAAAACACTTGTTTTTAAGGAAAAAAAGCAAACCAAACCTCTAGTTTTTATGGACTTAACTAGAAAACCGTTCCCACTAGTTTTCTAAGGCTCACTAGCAACCACTCTTTGTTTTTCTAAGGCACAACAAGGAAACCCATCTATCCCAAGCAAACAACATTGCTTGTTACAAAATCAACCCAAGAATATAACAAATTTAAAGCTCACACAAACCCAGAAATGTGATAGCAAGTTAATAGCTCAAATTAGTTAGAAATGTAGACAAGAGAGATAAAGTGAATAGCAAGTTTAACAAAGGTCTCTCTTACTTTTCTTTTGTTCTAGGATGTCTATTTATAGCCACTTGAAAGAATATAGTTGTTGGAACCTTCGAAGTAGCCACTGTGAGGCAAATAGAAATCATGTCCTTCACTAACGTCACAACATACTATGTGCGTAACAACCATCTACGTGCGTAGTACCTTGATTCAACTAAGTTCTGCACGCTTTGATCTTCTTTCTACATGTATTGCTTTATTCCCATTAGTCATTGCCTTGGTAAGATTGACATCTACATGCCTTAATCCCATTCTACGTGCGTAGGCTCATGATCTACGTACATTGACCTAAATACCACAATATGCTATTTCACCCAGTGGCTTTCTACGTGTGTAATACACTCTTCTACGTGTGTAGACGCTCTTCTTCAAAGATAGCTCCTTCGATTATTCAAGTGACTGTGTTAAATGTGTCAAAGAATATTTGAAATTCAAATCTCGGTGAACATCTTGGCTTTGTCCTCATTTGCACCCCTCTACGTGCGTAGCACTCTCATTTACGTGCGTTGAATGTCTCATCAAATTTTTCACCTATTCTCATCTACGTGCATTCTTCATCCTTCAACGTGTTTCTCAATTGATGCTCTTATCTCATCTGAACACTTCCCCAACTATGTGCGTAGATCAATATCTCACATTTTATGCTTCCTGGTTCAACGCTTCTAACGTGCACAACTAGTATTAGTTCCTGTACTACGCACGCAGATTTATCTTTTAAGTGCTTTGTAGCCAGATATCAACAAGTCTGCAATTTTGCACCTTTTCATGGATGTTTTACATTCATCATCATCAACACGGAACTTAACATGTTTAAAAAGGAGAGACGCGTGTCTCACAGCAGACGACAACAAAATGCCGTGAACGACGGGCTTTAGTGCGACACGTCGAATTGCCATCTTTCGAGACGCCCGTTTCAGCTTATAACGCTTATTTCAATAGCTAGAACTTCAACAATTTTTTTTTTCTCTTTCTTTCATTAACTCAAGTTTGATCATTTTCACAAAATTTCCACAAAATTAATGAACTTAATCCACTTCAAATCATTTTCAAACATCCAAAAACATTGCTAACACCCAAACATTGTCCCGAACACTCAAGTTTGATCAAAACCTGAACAGAATGCACAAAAATCTTAGTCAAAATGGGTGAGGTGTTACATGCTACGCACATTGATGGTCTTGCATACGTAAGACATAAATTACGAGCATAAATGGGGCAAGATTGAATCATCCTCAAACACAGAACACTACTATGTGTGTAGTAGATATATAATGCATGTAACACGTCTCAAACCTGCTCTACTTGTACAAAACTCCACTTCTAAGGCATTTCAAGTTTAGAATCATCAATTACATCATTCCAGGGACCAACAGAAAATTGAAACTAGAAGAATGATGCTCCAAAAATTCTTGCACAATCTAAAACACTACAGAATCAAATGGATTGCTATAGGGATCCAATTGGAACCGGCGAGATATTACATACTTCATCCCTCAAAAGAAATTCGTCCTCGAATTTTCAAACAAATTACGGTAAAGTTAGGATCAAACCTGAATCTTCAAAACAAAACCAAAATTAGGGTTTTACTCCAAACCACAAAGTGCAACTAATACTAACAATCACTTGGCTCACTACGCCAACATGCAAACGTGCAGGTAAAAATGAAAACTGATGCAAAAACAAAGACAAAAATGATGGGACTGACACAAAAATGAAAAGATGGAAATACCGAGACAAAACAAGATGCACTGACCTAAGAATCGGTAAAATCAAACAGTTGCAATTATCTTCACTGCATCTCATCCTTGGCCTCCCAAGTGGCCTTCTCCTCTGAGGAATGTCTCCAAATTATTTTCACTGATGTGATCTCATATACTATCACTCAAATTAAATCTAACAACTACCCTTACGTTTTTCGATCCACGATATTGATTGACAATCTACAAGGTATCTTTCAAGATCATCAAAAATTAAACCACAATTTGGTATCCAATTATAGAGATTACAAAAATTATAATCGAGATTCAAATACAATTAATTATCAAATACCTAACTTCATCTAGTCATCAAACATCCAGATTCCCATAGTCAAATCAAATCAAACCGAACCAATTGATCATATCCAGCTGACACCGATTTTAAATCCATAATTTCAATTGAAATTGAGAGCTGCAAAACAATCGCACTATGTGCTCACATTAAAATACCGTAGGCATATAACTCCAAATAAGATATCAACAACTTAGATGCAATCAAATTCTGTTTACTATGAATCATAATATAACTCTCTTCATTTTGTCGAATATCATACATCACAAATTTAATAAGACCAAGCACCTATTTCTTAGATCCATTCTTCCATACAAACAACCAACTTCTAAAACATCAATCACCGAAAACATAGTAGTGTTCATAAACCATTTTGAAAACATTCGCATTCAAAGTAAACAGTAGGCACAAAAACATGATAATAATAATAATAATAATAATAATAATAATATCATTTACTAAAAAAATAGTATCGTGGATATGAAACCAAAAGCAAATGTGTGCATGTAGCACCAAAAGCAAAGGTGGTGTGGTCTGCCCCACTAATCAAAAGCAAAGTATGTGTCGGGTTCGAACATATTGCTACCAACATCTCTGGTAGCTAGGCCTTGTCAAAACAGTGGTATACCAAAGTCTACACTAGCCTGTAGCTAGATGTCCCATATCGAAAACAAAACCATACAGATATAATACAAAAGCAGAGGCATGCAATAAAGCTTATCAAAACAAAAGGGATATATATATATATATATATAACAAAGTTCAACAAAATACTGATTATTAAAAATCAAATAATTAGTTTATTAATTAAGTCAATCCTTATATTAGTCCAATTTCAAAGATATGCCAAACACAAAAAAAAATAGATAAAGTTCTGAGACACAACCTATGTGTCTGAAGCTATCATCCACTTACTTGAACACCGAGCCAAATAATCTAAATCGTAGTTCACCGGTGAATGGATGGTTTCGCTGACATAAGTGACAAGCTGAAGCAAACATATTGAAAACAGACATATCAGAAACAAATTAAAATGTGGTATTGTGACAATAACGATGCATAATATGCAGATGCAATGTTGAACCCAAGGTCACTGAAAATTTTATTTTGAATGAGAATCTATCACTCATGACCCAAAATTTGGAATCTATGTAAAATTTAAGCCCCCGACCGATGTAAAATTATGTTTTAATCTCCAAAATTTTTTAAAATTTCAAAACAATCCTCAAAGTATTCTGAAATTATTAATTAGTCCTCTAAGTAGTCAAAATTCTCAAATTAGTTTTCTAACTCTCAAAAATTACAAATCAGTCCTTTATATGTAAAATATCATATCTAATCCTCAATATATCCAGAATCATAAAAAATGACATTTTAGTCCTCTCGACAGAAAACTACACCAAAACGTACCAAATCTCGAAACAGCTGAAACTCGACGTTCTAACCTACCCACATTGACTCTAATCACTCCCATAAACATGAATCTAACAACCATTTCATCAAACAACTTTAAAACCCTCATTATTCTTTAAAAATCCTAATTTATCAAACCCAAAATCAAACCCACATCCATTCTCTTCAAAAACACAAAACCAACCACAAATTCAACCTCTCCCATGCTAGCTACATCATCAAACAATAAAAATCTAACCCAAATTCACCATGAACAACCTCAAATCCGAAACTCCAGCTCAAGACACCCATTTTCGTTTAATAAGCTTCCAACAAGAACAGATGCATAAAATGGAAGGAAAACCTAGATAGAATAATAATCTTACATCAAGAATGAAAGAGGAACGAATGGGAAGCAAGATAAGATGAATTTGGGGTGAATTTGAGTAAAGAAATGCGAAGAAATGAAAGAAGACAAACAAGAGTCGAGTTTAAGGGGTTTATAAGCACAGAAGGTCAAAACGCAGCGTTTTGACCTTGTTTTAACAGATGAAACGCGTGTTTCAGACCAGAGACACACGTTTTACCCCCTCCAGGCCGAGAGATGGACGTCTAATAGCAGAAGACAGCAAAATACCATGAACGATGGCCTCTAGCACGACATGTCAAATTGCCATCTACCGAGGCGCGCGTTTCAGGTTATAAAACGCGTTTCAAGGTGTGGAACTTCAAAATTTTGTTTCTTCTCTTCCTTTCATTAAATCCCAACAATTTCCACAAAATCAATGAACTTAATCCACTCCAAATCATCGTCAAACATCCAAAAACATTGCTAACACCCAAAGATAATACCGAACACTCAAGTTTGATCAAAATCTGAATGGAATGCTATTGAAATCTTTGTCGGAACGAGCGAGGTGTAACATGCTACCCACGTTGATGGTCTTGCATGCATAAGACATATATTACGCACATAAACGGAGCAAGATCGAATCATCCTCAAACACATAACACTACTATGTGTGTAAGAGACATTTAACGACGTAAAATGTCTCCAACCTGTTCTAAATGCATAAAACTCCACTTCTAAGGCATTTCCAATTTAGAATAATCAATTCCATCATTTCTGGGACCAACCAAACACTGAAACTCGAAAGAATGATGCTCGAAACATTCTCAAACACTCTAAAACACTATAGAATCAAACAGATTGCTATAGGGTTCCAATCAAAACGGGCGGGATATTACAGTAGTTTTGGTAAATGAAGTAAAACAATGTTAGGGAAGGTATAAAAAAATAGGCATTAGTAAAGCACTAATCGATTCTCGCTTGAATAGTAACCCTCGACCAAGTGAAGCGGGGTCCCTGATAAGCCATTTCTAACATCTTGCTCATGTGTGCCCATTTAACAAAGTGTTTACACTTACCAATGCCCGACTATGCCCATGAAATCTATTTGATTTTATAGATGGCTATTGTGTTCTGTGTTTGTAGAAGTCCAAAGGATTTGATAGGGGGTCCAGTCGATGGAATTCAATGGTAATAGTGTTTCGTAAGGGAATAGAAAGTTGTACAGTATTGCGATGGAGATGGTTCACGGCAGAATTAGGGGTGTTAAGGTGGAGGTTTGTTTTGGATTAATTTATTGTGTTTGGGGTTGTTGAAAATTAGGAGGTCGCGATAGTTTTTTTATTAATCTATTTGATTTGGACAGAGAAGGTGATTTCAATTTTTTTTCCAAGAAAAAAGGGAACATAGAAGGGGGTTTGGGTCACGCTTGGTAATCGGTAGGTGGACGCAATAACTGGTCTGAGGGAGAACGTGTAATTTTTAGTGGATTTAGACAGGTGTTTTGAGAGGGGCAATGGGCTTAATTTTGTAATTTTGGCTGTTCAGTGTTGTTGGAGGACAAATTGGTTGAGGAGATATAGTAGAATAGTAACTTGTATACAAGAAGGTGGAGAGAGGAGTGAGGAGAAAGAGAAAAAGAGTGTTGAGAAATGAGAAGGAAAAACAAAAAGAAAGATACTAGAATTTTCCGAATTAGGTGCGATGTAGACTGCCACATCAGCAATTAGACCAAAAAACTAACTTTCATGTAACAGATGACACAATGTTACAAATATCAAAGTTCATTTTTTTTCAAATAAAATTAAAAGTTCATAATATATTTGTCAATTGAATTAAAGTTTATAATTTTTTAATTAATTTAGCAACAAAAAAAGGTTGATAGTTACCTTTTTGATGATTGTTGTGTTTAATAATTCATTTAACGTTTATTCTGATGTAAGAAAATGTGTGATGGTGGCGTTGACGTGGACCAATAAATCATAATCCACTTTACTCTATTTAATGATTTTTAAATTTATATTTTGTTTTGGAATTGTGTAAAAAGATTTAAGGCTATGTTTGGATTGCAAAATTAGAATTGAAATTAGGATTGTAATTCTAATTCAGTTGGAATTGAAATTGGAATTGAATCACAATTCTAATATTTGGATGACATACAAAATTGTAATTGAACCAGAATTAGAATTTAAAATGGAATTGGAATTGATTACTTAAATAATTATTTAATATAGATTAAATATTAAAATATTTAATATTATATATTAAAATATTAAATATTAAATATTTTAATATAAATTTAATATTAAATAATTAATTTTTTAGAGGGAGGGAGAGAGAGAGAGAATTAGAAGAGAGGGAGAATTAGGAGAGAAAAAGGGGGAGAGAGAGAGAGAGAAAGAGGAAGAGATAATTATGAGGGAGAAAGAGAGAAAATTAGGAGGAGAGAGGGAAGGAGGGAGAGAGAGGGAGAGAAAGAAGAGAGAGAGGGAGAGAGAGAAAATAGAGAGGGAAGAAGAGAGAGAGAGGAAGAGAGAATTAGGAGGGAGAAAGCGAGAGAATTGGGAGGGAAGGAGGGAGGGGGAGAGAGAGAGAAAGAGAGAATTAAGAGCGAGAAGGAGGGAGGATAATTAGGAGAGAGGAAGAGAGAGGGGAAAAGATAAAGGAGAGAGAGAGGGAGAGACAAAGAGAGAGGGAGAGAGAAGAAGCTGAGAATCGCTGAGAGAGAGAGGTTGCGAGTGCTTCTGGAGGAAGCTGTCGACTTGAGGGAGGAAATAGTGCATGTCTTTTGAGGGTGAGAAATTGGCAATTCTTGAAGTGTTGGTTAAGAATTAGATGAGGATTATTTTGAATTATGTGGAATTGTAGTAGAATTAGAACTGTAATTTATTTGTGTTATCCAAACTAAAGAATTTGGAATTGGTGAGGCCCAATTCTTCAATTCCATCTCAATTCTTGGTCATCCAAAGGGGCCCTAATAACAATTCTGCGGAGAAGTTTCCTCGTAAAAAATGCGTAAGAAAAGATGGCTATTGGCTATTGATTCCGCAGCAAGCGTCGATTGATTCTTAATTAGGAAGATGTGACTGAAAAGAGAATAAAACCGACCAATTTCGATTTACATTTTAATGTTTTTTCTGCCGCAAGCCTAAATTATGCCCCGCAAAATTTTTTAATTATTTAAAATCAAGAAGTTGTAACTGAAAAGAGAATAAAATTGACCAACTTATTTTTTGTATGAGTTTACCGGTTAGAAGGTTTAGTGGTGTACCAAAATATTTCAGTTAGACTAACACTTTTTTAGCACCCACATCATAAACCGCCACCGGCTTATTATTAATAAATGAAAAAAAATCATACATGATGAATGAATAAAGCGATAGTTGGACATTCCCAACTTATATGAGTGGGCTAGGCGAATACAAAATGATGGAATAGAGTGCCACCATTGCTCACTTTCTAATTCAACAGCATGCTTAGCTAGAGCATCAACTACACAATTTCCCTCTCTAAAAGTATGAGTAGCCACAAAGTTGATAGATTTAATAAATTGCAGACAAGCCAGCCATCCAGCCTTCCATTGCCACGGAACGTCTTGCGATGCTCTTTTGAAACAACGAACAACGTAGATAGAATCTGACTCTAACCAGACATTGGTGCATCCCATGAGCCTTACTTTGGTGAGAGCAATAATAGCTGCAACCAGTTCAGCTTCGAAAGCATAACATAAACCAAGGGGAGAAGCAAAGCAAGAGATTACCTGGTTGTCACTATTGCGGAAAACTCCCGCTGCGCTAGCCTGACTGGGAGCTTGCAACGCGACCTCGTCTACATTAATTTTCAGCCAGAAGGCGGGGGGAGGTAGCCATTGTACTTCGATGATACGTCAAGCAGGAAGGTAAATACCATCAATACAGAAGAGCTTAAGAGTCATAAGATCTTCTACTGAGTTCCGCATCGTTCCCAATCTAAAACTTGATGCCTCTTTGATACCTTTCCACACCAACCGCAATGTGTTGGAGATATTAGGGGTGGCATTCTCGAAAGTGACTTGATTCCGTGATAGCCATATCGCCCAAAAACCCATAGACACTTTAGAAATTGAGAAGGCCTTCACTTGCGAGCTAATACTGGAGTTGATGGTTTTGGTGAAAATCTCAATAGCGGATGCTCCAGTTAAGTTCAATCTGAAAGCGGAGCTCAGCGATGACCAAACACTTTTTGCAAAAGGGAAATCCGTGAAGAGATGTACGATTGTTTCAGCTTTGGAGGAGCATAGCCTGCATCGAGAGACAAGGATCATCCCCCTCCTAGATAACGCGTCATTTGTGGGTATCTTAAGAGTGAAATAACCTCCAAAAAAACATAAAGCGGGTAGGCGGCAAGTAATGCTTCCACAAATTTTTATTCCAAACCACTTCCAGCTGAGAGTGAAACAACCATTGACGGACCTCTTTTACTGATACATTATCGGTCTTGGAGTTTCTCCATACGAAAAAATCCTGATGTGACCTCGGCTTATAGGCGGAGATGTCATCGGCGATATGAGGGAAGGAGGAGCAAAATCTCGGAGGCAAAATACAATCTGAGTCGTGGAAAACATCCCTTACCCGTAACTCCAAACGTTTCTTAACAGATAACTAACTTATTACATTTTCATATTGTTTCTTTTTAATGTGGGCAAAACAAAACTGTGCTCGGTTAAATGTCAAAACGATGGAATCAACATAAACGACATAAGTGATTCTTGGATGATTATGAATGATAACTTTGTAATTGGGGCTGTAAACTTGTCTGCTAAATGGAAAATAGTACATAATTTAGAACATAAAGTATGACCGCATTAGTTACATATTTTTATTTTTTGTTATTTGATGCACTAGATGGTATTTGAAATACCGGACATCTTAAAAAAAAACCATTTCGTAATTTTTAACTGAATATAAGTTTTTATTTTATACATCTACACTTTCTTAACAAACAAGTTCTTATAACGGTATGATTCAACAGGCGAACAACAACAATCTCTAAAATATTAACAAGACCATGGCATGAGGAACCCATCTCTGTTTGCATATTGACTCACTTTTGTGCTATCAAGTAGCAGAACTAGAACAAAATTCATTCGGAGTCTCTATGTGTCTAATTTAATATTGTAAATATATATAATATACTTTAAATAAACTATAAATAAACTATAAATAAATCATATATATGTATTATATTTTAAAAGATTATGGAATCGGGAGGGTCACGGGACCCTAGATCTGCCCCTGGTTCTACCACAACACATAACCTCTTTTCCTTGTTAGAGATTGGAAGAGTTGATTGATCACGGAGCAATTGTTCAGAGACTTTGATGTATAACAAGTATGCAACCATAACGAAACAACATGCCCAAATGCCAAAAATGATCCAACCAAGAATTGGCACCAGCATCAGTAGCAGCAGAACAATTGCAAGAAACCCACACAGATGGGAGCAGTATCCAATAACTTCAGCAGTATCTGGGTTTCGGCTTTCAAGTGTTTTCTCAGCATGCAAAATCATGCCATATATTAGTGTTATAAGAACGAATGCCACTATTGTGCCAAAGTGCGTATCAAATGGGGATTCCTTTGCTTCGTTATATCTTATCGCGAGCAGTGCAATGAGCAGTCCCAACATAGTCCATGTAAAGTTGTGCGGCGGAGACCGTGACGACGACGGAGTTTGATCTTGCTCGCTTACGCTGTCATCACGGAAAAAAGAAAGGATTTTAGACCAAACACCGCCAAACTATCACTGTAGTACACAATATTACAAGTTTTGTTTCGCCGGAACTATAACCGCAACCACTTTCTGGATATTGATCCACTGGGGAAAAAAAGGTACTTTAAAGTAAGCCATTTAAATGTTAAATTAAATTTATCAACCCAAACCAAATAAAATATACTTTAATGAAAGCACAGCCGGATAAATGTAAACCAAACACATACAGATTTGCATGCAAATGTTACCAAAAAAAATAATAAAGTGAGGTCAATTAGACACGTCACACATATATTCCACAGGCCCAGATCTGAACCAACGGCAGCAAGAATGATGGAAGAGTCATTGGCAGCGAAAATGCCAAAATGAATGTTTGGTTTATGATAGACGAAAATGCTTGAGGAACAAAACAAGGGCGTTTCGAAAGAAGAATAAATCCGGAAAAGGAGAAGAAGAAGATAGGTTAGACAAAGAAATACAAACACAAGCACCATGCGGTCACTTCAGGCTTTGCTACCATATCCGAATCCGGCACCCGCCGAGGGATTTTCGACGAGAAAATTCGAAAAAACTTGAGTGGAGATTCTTTTAGAAATCCGATATAGTTACTAATTTATGATCGGCACGTAAAAGACGAAGTTAGAGCAGCAATGAACATGAAAACAGAGTAGCACAGATGAAGTGTATGCGCAAGGGTGTATTGAAGGGATTAAAGAGATCAACGACTCGACGGGGGGTACTTGACAAACCTGGTGGTAATAGCCGAGCCAGGTTTTGTGGAATGAAGTTGAGACGTACCTTTTTTCCTGAAACAAACAACCCCACTGTCAGGAACATGCATTTTGAGGTATTTATAGTCCCGCCAAGCAGGAAAGTGTACCATCCACTAATTAATATAGACCATAAACTAAGTTAGGACAATCGAATCAATATATCTTTTGCTTTTTGGTCAACAATAGAATCAATATATCACAGTTTATAATTGAAAATTCACATTGGAAAATATTATTTAATTTTATGTATTGGATTTACTCGGCACAATGATTCTCAGGAAAAAGGGTGGAAAACATGAATAGAACTAAAAGCTTCTTTTAGAACCCCACTAATTGGAATTAATTCTGTTGAGGGCATAAAAAAACATTTGGCTGCCTATAACAATATTATGTTGAACGTACTTAGAACTTTGTTAGTATTTTTTTTTGCACCAATCAAAAATGTTTGAATAATTAGAAATTTAATTTCTAAATTTCAATCAGCCTAAATTGCAAGTTTATCCTTTATTATATAAAACTCTTCTTTGGTTAATCTCTCAAATTGCAAGTAGCCGTTGCCCTCGTTATATAAGATTAAATTATTTGTCATCCTTGAAGTATACTGTAATTTTTTCTCCAGTCTTTGAGTTTTAAAAAATTTATTTACCTTCCCTAAAATCCTTAAAAATTTTATTTATAATTATTAAAAAATTTATTTACAGTTCTTGAAAAATATAATGGATTAGTTTTTTTGTGAGGTGTTATTTATGTAAAGTTGGTAGAGTAAAAATAGGGACACCAACGAAGTCAAACTCTGTTAAAAAAATTTACAATGTCAAGAGCTAAATTTATTAAATTATATTAATTTGCTATGTGGCACATTGTAATTGGTGGCAACAGCAACTACTGCAACCTAGAGGTTGCAACAAATTTGTCCAGGAGGATTGAGACTGTCAATGACAGAAACGAAGATATATATAACATGTATATATAAAAGTAAATCTCAGGAGCATGAAGATGTGATAGGAAAGATGTCAATTTAATTAGAATATTTTTGTTGGTGTTCAAGGAGATAAATTTTGATAAAATAATGGGAGCACCCTCATGGCTTTTAGAGAAAGAAGAATATGTGCTCGAAGAATCCATCCGGCAGGGGCCTTTTTTAATAAACTTAAGTCACAAGGCAGACCTATTTTCAGGGGAAGAAAAATGAAGTGACAAGGCAAAATCGGTGGGTCAGTGTGCACGACAGAGGTAATTATTGCTTGTAAAATAATGTACTTTTTTTAGAACCAAGAGTATAATGTTGTACTCGAAGTTTGTTGCTGAAGACTAGTTAAGCATAAAGTGGGAACTTGAGACCTGATGATTTGGTTTGGGAGACT
>CAODLS010716064.1:0-10465 GCA_948243855.1 Flueggea neowawraea
TTGTATGACAAGGAAACCCTAATTAGGATGTAGCTTAATATGATTAGGAATGAATTTGGTTCTCTTCTTGTACTAAAGGAGAAAACCAAAACCTAATGTGACTAGGAATGAATTCGACTATCTTTTTGCACAAAGGGGAAAACCGAATCCTAATAGGGCAAGGAGAAGGGGAATTTCAATTTCAACCTTAATTATATATGTTGATATGCATAGGTCCTTGGGGGAATTCAAGGCATAAAATTTTTGTTATATCCACTGCCATGAATGCTTATGAATGTCATAATAGAGCCACAAATTCCAATAAGTCATACCCCGAAGATGTCATCGGCAGTCCTACTACAAAATCCATGGTGATGCGATCTCATTTCCACTCTGGAAGTGGTAACTGCTGCATCAACCCAGAAGGACGTTGATGATTGAACTTTATTTGCTGACACGTCAAGCATCGGCTAACGAACTCATATATATCCTTATTCATCCCTGGCCACCAATAGGACTCTCGAAGATTTCGATACATCTTAACGTACCCTGGGTGAGCATAATATGTGGAGTCGTGACCCTCAGTCATAATTTCCTCGTGCAACACATCAGAAGATGGTACGCACAATCTTAGTCCAAACCAAAGGACTCCAGAATCATCCACACTGAACCCCGGTACACCAGATGATCCCACTTTATCGATCAGATTCTGCATCTCGGAATCCTCCTTTTGAGCCTTTTGGATCCGATCTAACAAAATAGGTCTCGCCTCAATATGGCCAAGCAAAGCACCTGACTCATCAAACTGTAACTCAACTCCTGACTCCATCAGATGCTGCCATTTTGATACTGCAGGACGTCTTTCCATGGAGATATGAGCTAAGCTACCCATTGACTTCTTGCTCAGTGCGTCAGCCACGACATTAGCATTGCCAGGATGATATGATATAGTGCAATCGTAATCCTTTAGAAACTCTAGCCAATGTCTCTGCCTCAGATTCAGGTCTCGCTGCCAAAAAATGTACGTTAGACTCTTATGATCTGTAAAGATCTCAAAAGTCTCCCCGTACAGATAATGCCTCCAAATCTTGAGTGCGAACACCATTGCCACTAACTCCAAGTCATGCATCGGGTAATTTTGCTCATGCCTCTTAAGTTGTCTTAATGCATATGCAATTACCTTACCATGTTGCATCAATACACAACCTAGGCCAACTCTCGATGCATCACAATACACCGCACAACCTCCAGAACCTGACAATAACACCAACACTGACGCACTCGTCAAAGACTTCTTTAGCTTCTGGAACCCATCCTCACACCTATCAGACCATACAAATTTAGCTCCTTTTTGTGTCAACTGTGTCACCGGAATTGCAATCCTCGAGAAATCTTGGATAAATCTCCTATAATACCCGACTAACTCAAGAAAACTACGAATCTCTATAGCGGTCTTAGGTCTCTCCCAATGGAGTACTGCCTCCACTTTCTTAGGGTCTACTATAATGCCCTCTCTCGACACTACGTGTCTCAAGAATGCCACTTGTTCGAGCCAAAACTCGCATTTCGAGAATTTAGCATACAACTGATGCTCTCTCAAAGTCTACAAGACTGACCTCAAGTGGTCATCGTGCTCCTCCTTACTCCTCGAGTATATCAAAATGTCCTTGATGAAGACAATCACAAACCGATCCAAATACGGTCTAAACATTTTGTTCATCAAATCCCTAAATGTCGCTGGTGTATTAGTCAAATCAAACGACATCACTAGGAATTTGTAGTAACCATATCTAGTTCGGAACGATGTCTTAGGAATGTCCTCACCTCTAATCCTCAACTGATAATATCCCAACCTCAAGTAGATCTTAGAAAACCATTGCGCACCCTGCAACGGTCGAACAGATCATTTATCTTTGAAAATGGATATCAGTTCTTCACTGTTACCTTATTCAACTATCGGTAGTCGGTACACATACAAAGGCTCTCATCCTTCTTCTTTACAAACAAGACCAGCGCACCCTAAGGTGAAATGCTCGGTCGAACAAATCTCTTGTCCAACAACTCTCGCAACTGAGTCTCCAGCTCTTTAAACTTAGCTGGTGCCATCCGATACGGTGGAATCGATATCGAATCGGTACCATGATGTACTTCTATGGAAAACTCAATCTTCTGATCAGGCAGAAGTCCTGGTAACCCTTCTGAAAATACGTCAAAAAAGTCTCATACCACAAGTACGTCTCCAACTCTCAACTCTGATCTCTCGGACTCAGTCAGAACGAAAGCCAAATACATCTCACATCCTCGGTGAATCATCTTTTCGACTTTGACTACTGACACGTATCCCCTTATAACACTGTTTTGCTCACCCTGATAACATAACTCAGTCTGACCAGGCAGTCGAAAACATACTCTCTTAGCAAAACAATCCATGGTCGCATGCCGGTCGGAAAGCCAATCCATGCCTAATATGACATCAAACTCCCCCACGTCTAGCAAAATGAGATCGACCTTCAACTTATGCTCATCTATGGCAACTACACAACCTTGCACCCTGGATTCAGTCAATATCTTGCTACCTAGAGATGATGAAACCTCTAATAGCCTATCCAACTAATACAACACTAACGTAACCCGCTCAATAAACGGTGGGGTGATAAATGAATATGATGCTCCAGTATCAAATAAGACATATGTAGGAGTGTCAGATATAGAAAGCGTACCAGTAACTGCATCATTGAAGGTCTGAGCCTCTTGACGAGTGAGAAATGAATGGTATACTCGAGCCTACCCCCATGAAGCACTGCTCTGGGATGCCCAGCCTCGACCACTGCCCTGACCACCCTGACTCTGGCTATCGGAGCCCCTACCAGCTCCTCTGCCTATACCGGTACTCGCTGTACCTGAACCTCCTACTGTAGATTGTCTTGCTCGGGCCTCAGTACCCCACTTTACTGGACACTCTGCTATCTTGTGACCTGAATGTTTACAATGAAAACAACTGCTTGTAGCTCTATGACATACTCTTGTATGCCTTTTCTTGCATATCACACAGGATGGGATCAAACTCCCAGAGCTCTGTCCCCTACTCTGTTCAGCTGGTTGTACCACGCTGTGACTCTGAGTGCTTTGAGATCTCTGTCCTCTGAATGGATGTTGGCATCCCTGCTCCGACTGAGATCCTTGATTACGGCCCTGCTGGCCTCTCGATACCCTCTTTGTCTTGGCCCTCTTGGGCTCCCTCGGATGTCTCTCATCCATATACTCCATCCCTCTGGTAGACTCGACCATCTACCTAATAGTGGTCAATCCCATTACTCTACTGATTGTGGGTCGCAACCCATCCAGGAATTTCCTAGCCAATGCCTCCTCTCCCTAACTCTGGGGAG
The DNA here is from genome assembly GCA_948243855.1 of Flueggea neowawraea. Classification (NCBI taxonomy): domain Eukaryota; kingdom Viridiplantae; phylum Streptophyta; class Magnoliopsida; order Malpighiales; family Phyllanthaceae; genus Flueggea; species Flueggea neowawraea. Next base: position 3,366 of record CAODLS010716064.1, read on the forward strand.
GCGCATACCTACTCAAGTCATTGAACTTGTCCTCATATTCTGTCACCGATATACTCGGCCTTGACAGAAATTAGTGAACTCATTCGCCTTCTTGTCCCGAATACTCCGAGGAATGACAGAAGCAATGAGCTCCTCCTTAAATCTGGCCTAACTGAAACCATCTCGAGCCTCAAAACTCCTCCACCATCTAGTTGCTCGGCCACTCAGAAGAAATGCCCCCAGTCTAACCCTGCTGTCATCATCAGTGATATCTCGAGCCTCAAAACGATGCTCTACCTCTAGGAAAAAATCATACGGATCCTCCCTCATCACACCAGAGAATCTAAGAGGCTGAAGCTTTATGAACCTATCCAGGATATCATCCCCCTTAGTATGTGGTGCAACACGTGCAACCACTAGACCATCAACTGCGGCCTCCTCTGGCTGAGGTGGTTGAGCTGATGGCACTACTGGCGGAACTATAGCTGCCCTAACTGGCGAAACTGGCTGATCAACTGCTGTTTGATCAACCGTCGAATGACCCATCTAAGCTCTCTCTAAGCGTTCGAGAACTCTAGTCATACGCTCAAACATCTCCATTTGAGCGATAATAAGCTGTTGAAGCTGGAGCTGCTGCTGAGGTACTGGCGTTGCTGCCTTTGGTGCACTATGTGAATAATGCGGATCCACAAAAAACTGAGCAACAAGCACTCGTCTAGGTCTACCTCGACCTCTACCACGACCACGTGTCATATCTACAGATACAGACAGACATAACATATATGCAAATGTCAACATGCTACATGATTGTCATAGTACCAGACAGCTATCAAAAGGGTGTACATAAGTAATTGGACTGACTCGATCAAAGATACCTATACTCCATACCAACCCCAACTATACGAATTATACGAAACCTAGGGTTCTGATACCACCTTTGGTATCAGAGTACATAACTACCCAGGCTTACGAAAACTTAGGCTCTAATACCACATTTATCACGACCCATAGTCGGACCCGTAACCGGTGTACGAGGTGGACTATCTGTAGGAGTCCGATTCATCCTGCATAAGCCTCAATGATCAGACATACTACCCGACTTATCCAAATATTTATTTAAAATATTTATAAAAAACGTTTATAAATGAAATAAAATCATATATATATATAAATACCAGTATATATACACACACACACACACACAATATATCAAAAATATCAGTAAATACGAAATCATCAGTGTAAACCCCAAAATACAAAAATGAAGTCCAATATTCCAACAGTAACCTGGTGTGGAGCTCTAACGACATAGCATAGTAGAGTCCGGATGAGGGCACTCACCATAGTGAAGAAGTGCCTCACTAGTTCGAGGTACGAGTTAGAGGCTGTATGTCCCAAAAATATCACCTGCGAACAAAGGTTAACAAGGACAACATGAGAAAAAAGGGCAAGATTCCCTAATGAGAAAACAACACGTCAGACCGCCTCATGCGTGCCTCACAAAGACTGGTTTGAAATCCTTTTTGAAATTACTGCACACATATATAGATACCATATAGCATACACACTATATACATAATACATTTGCTGAAATCGTTTTACTAAAATGTTCGCATTCATATCATACAACTTGCATTCATGCAATATATACATATACTCGTGATTTCATAGCACGGGACCATATCAAAGAAATAGTAGTGTGGACTCTGCCACTTTACTGCTCAATAAACACATATATCTGGCCTAATATATAGTCACTCCAATCCCTGGTGACTAGGGCCATAAACATACAATAGTATACCAAAGACTACATACTCCGTAGTAGGGTATCCCCATATCAGTCTGATACATACATAGTATTTCACATACAATCATGCAATATCTTTTCCTTTATTCCATCATTTACAAAATGCTCTTGTATATATATACCCATATATACTTTATTTTTCATATCAAAATGTTGGTTAATAATAATCATATACTCAGATTATTAATTAACCCAATAATTATTAGTCCATATTTCATGTCAAACCCGACATATCAAAAACAACATATACTCAATTTTGAAAGACACAACCTATATGTCTGAAACTGTCATTTCACTCATCTAGTATCCAAAGTTGTGGATCCAGTCAAACACCACTCGTGGGTGGCTGCTCCTGCTGACAGGCACACAGAGCTGTACAGATACAATAGACATCAAGATATGATATGATATAGTACTGTGGCGATACTGGATGTATGCATGTAATTCAAATGCCAACTAACTCTCGATTGCATCGAGAACTTATGCCAAAATATCCAAACTCCCATTTCGATCATACTCGACTGAACAAACACTCATATTGGCTGCAATCAACCTCCCAAGAAAGAATCTAACCTCAGATCCTATAAACAACTTCAAAATCATCAAGAATCCCACCTTCAAGTTCATATTTCTTGACCCACTCGACACAAATCGTCAAATCTTGACACCCAACATCATATCTATGTATTTCTAACACCTATCCATCATAATACATTAGAAACAACTCTAGATCTGATGTGAAATCTACCAAAATTCAGAATCCTAGCTCAGATCAAACCCATTTCGTTCAAGCACAAAATCTCTGGAAATCAAAGCTAGAATCCCATGGTTATAACCTTAACCAAACTTAATCTACCCATATTTAACTTCCTTTACAACAGAAAAGGAAGATCTGAACAAAACCACAATATTCGTTCACAACCCTAGATGAACAAATGATGACAGAAATGACGGAAAGAAGAGATTAAAGGACGATTCTTACCTTAAGAATCACAATGGAAGTGTTGAGGAGTGATTACAAGTGCAGAGGAGTGGTTGAGAGAGTAATTTCGGTTGTTGAGATGAGTTATGACAGCAAAGAGTCGTAGGTGGGTGTATTTATAGACCCTCAGAACTGAAACGTAGCATTTCATTTAATGCACATGGAAAAGGCCCATATACGAGCATTGAACCTTTCTCTAGGCACATTGATTGAGTACTACGTGCGTAGATGAAGCTCATATGTGCGTAGACGACAGATTTGACGACCTTTCCCTCACAGATCAAGGATCAATGTGCGCACCACCTAGTGCTATGCATGTAGATCACCATGCTCACCACGATTTCAAGTCCAAATAACATCCAACGTGCGCAGACGTCTCCAACGCAGACAGACATGCGCAGGAACCTTCACGGTTCGGGCCAGACATCCATATACGCATGTAGTACAATCACCTACGCACGTATACATCCCTCTGAACATAATCTATGCGCGTAGAACAATCCTCAACGCACACAGATGACTCTCAACGTGCTTTGCACACACAAATCCACCTCCAAACATTCTCGATCGAAGTTTAACACCTCAAAATCCCGAATTTTCCCGTAGTTTAGACGAAATACCCTCAGATTCCGGTCAGAAAGAACGGGATATTACAACTTTGGTGACTTCGAATTGTACACATTTTGACCACGTTTTGTCCTTGTTCATTTCCAATTCCTTTGCATTCTTGATCCTTTAAATCTTCATGCCTTTTCTCACGTTTTCAATCCCAATTCGTGCAAATTAAATCCAACCTACAAAACACGAGAACTTTATAAATTCAACAATAAATACTCAATTGAAGGATGAAAATACTATAAATATTTGCTTAATTATATATGCAATTTTAGCATACATCAATGGTATTTTTAAGATGTGTATATTTGTTTTCTGACATTTTTGATAGTTGGAAACTTGAGATACCATTTTAAAGATTTGGCAGTTTATCTTGCTATAAATTCGTGATTTGTCCTATTAGTTAATTAGTTATGGGCCCTTAGAAGCTAGATCTGACAGTAATTAGCTAATGTTTACAACTGGATATTGTAGGGTCAATCCTTGGGGGAGGTAGGGGCAAATAAAATTGTTTTGGACTTTAGTTCACCCCCTTACCTTTTAAAAAAATTATGGGCCTTCTAATGAGTTTAGGAGAAGTCCAACTAGGGTCCACACGTACTAGACTTACGTGTAGGAAACCTAGTGAAAAAAACATAACATCGAAAAATAGAAAAGAAGAGAACTTCTTTCTTTCTCTCCCTCATAACTAGACATGGCCAATTTGGAACTGGTCCGCTGGTTCGGCCAGTTACTGCACCGGCCTAAACCGGAGCCACCATAACTGGATCTGGTTCCGATTCTATGAACTCCCAAACTGTTGAATTGCTTATTAATTGTCGGTTTGAACCGCTGGTTCGCCTCAAATTAGTGGGCCAGCTGGCCCAACTCCATTTGGGTCTTTTTTGGACTGTTCGCAACATTTGGGTCCAATGGAACCAAACCTAACCGGGACAAAATTGATCATAACATTAGTTTCAAAAAAATTTTTAAAAAAAGGTTTGAATCTTCCGAACCGGCAGACTAGAAATGTTGGCGAAACCGAGACGAACCGGAACCAGAATCGATCCACCCAAAACTGTCTCTGAGCGATTTGTTTTCGGTTCATGATTTCTTTGAACATGAACCGCTAATTCATGAACTGGAACTGGCGGTTCATGAACCGTGGTCATGCCTACTCACAACACATTGTTGTTGCCCCCGTCTCTCCTATAAGAAGATTTTGTTCTTCTTGCGTTGTTGAATCCTGCAACGCTAATATCAAGTATGCATTTAGTCTGCGATTCAGACGATCGTTTCTGTCAATAAAACGATTGTGGTTCGATTGCGAGACTTATATTCAATGATACTTTCAGAGTTTGTAATTCACTATTATTCAAGGTTAGTACTCAATTAATTATTTTCACATTCTATATTAATAAGTTGTATAGATTATGTCCGCTTTCAATCTTCAAGTTCAAGTGATTTGTTGTCCATTTCATTTTCCGACGTTTGATTGGGTCTATTTTTCACGTTTGTTTGATTGGGTCTTTCTTTTGCTTTTTTAAGAAAAAGTTACATAATGGTTCGATATAAAGATAAACTGAGGTTTGAATAGATAGTAATTAAAAAAAGAAAAAAAAGTGGTGGAGTGCGTGAAATGGATTGTGGACACTAGTGGCGTTACAAAGCAAGACTGGTAGCTGTCGGCGTGTAAATATTCATTGTGTTGTCGATAAAATTCAAGTCCCATCATTCGATGTGATAAAAGAAAATCACATCATAGTGGGATTCGATGCTTCTATTGTTATTTTTTGAAACTTAGTGTCTTATTGTGTAATTAGTCCCTCTAGTTTTATAGCTCTAGTGACCGATATTGCAAGTGATTATAGAGAGATATTGCAAGCTCTAGATCTAGTGTCTTATTGTGTAAAAAAGAAGACAAGCTGAGGTAAGGGTATTCTCATTGGTGGTATAATAGAGAGATATTACATGGTTTAATTTGTATTAAATCATAGACCAGCTTCCTCACATATAAAATCATTCCTTTTCATTTTTCTTTTTCAGATCCCTATCAACACCCCTATCATTATCTCTCACCTTCATAATAGCTTCCTAATTTCCTCTTTCTCCAACGTGTTACACAAACTGTAAGAGCAAAAGAATAGTCTGATTTTTACCAGTTTTGACTAGCTTTTCTTGGTCCTAATTATACCTCTTCACGGCCGAAGTCTCTCTGGCTTGAAAGTTGAAATTATCAATTATGTTGCCGTGTAAGTACTTCACATAAAAATAATAATATCATTATTACCATCGTGATTTGTTTGCTTTTTGTAATCGAGAACCCCATCAAAGAAAGCATGTCTGCATGATGTGGGCACCAATTTCACAGTCTCTTTTCCATGTGGTTTCATCCTCTGTATTTTGTGGGTTTGAGACTTTTTGAATTTTTGACCCACATATTGTTATTAGGCTTTTTGGACAAAATAGATGCTTAATCTGCTTTTTTAGTTTTCCTTTTAGTTCATAAAAGGGTAGTTTCTAAGCCGTCGCCATTGACTCTCTTCTTTCTTTTTCCTTTTATTCAAAAACCAGCAAATTTTTATTTTGAAAGGTTTAAGTTTTGGATGAATAGTAGTAACAATTTTTAATCTTTTGGATGAATAGGTTTGAGATGCCAAATAGCCATCAATTAAAATATATTACTGGGTTAATCTTTTTCTTGTATTTTGATTCTTTTTATTATGGGACAAAAGTATTCGGATTCTTTCTTTTTTGTTTTAATTAGCTGTGACAAATAAGTTCGAATTTCAAATCTTCAAGAAGATTTTAAAAGAAAAATTCTGATGCCGGCTTTGGCCAATTGTTGAACTTTTCTTTTGGGTCAATACCCTTTGTTGAATGTTTGGTTCGCTTTTGATGAATCGAATAATTTTTCTTTTTTGACACAGAAACCCACCTTATCAATTTATAGCTCTAATGTTAATAGTTCTTGAAACTTTTCTTTTCAAGTAAATATTTCAAAGAACAAACAGTTGAACTGCTTTGTGCATTGTGAAACAGGTTACGGTTTTCCTGAATTGTCAAAAGAAGAAGTTGCAACTATTACAGTGAATCAATCTCGTTGTTGAACATAAAGAGAAGAAAGATAGCTGAAATTTAGTAAATACGAAGATGGGTTCCTTCAAAGGTCATGCTCTTCCGGGAACGTTGTTTCTGGTTGTTGGGGTGTGGCATGTATAGAGCTCTTTGCTCCGGTTTGTATCGGACCCCAAGTCGTTTCGGGTCCGGTTTTGGAACCCCGTGCCTGGTTTTGATGGGAAGTTGAAATACTTGGAGCTTTATCTTGTGGTGTTTGGTGCTTTTATTGATATGTGTATTGAGCTTTTGTACTCTACACATCTCAAGTTTTTGGTCAATGGAGTCTTGAATCCTCATCACATGAATGATTTTGAGCATTCAGGGATGCTTCTTATGTTCTTCATATTTGGCGTTGTCACCTTGGTCTCAGAGAAAACAAGGTCAGTTCCTCTTTACTTGCATGTTTAATCAAATTTCTATGTTCTATTTATTTTTCTCCTCTGTTTTAATATTGAAATGGTAGCTTGAAAATGAGTAATAGGCACAAATTGTTCTTAACAATGGTTAATTCTCTAATCTTCTTATTAAATACTTTTATCTTGTTATACAAGTTCAATTGTGTTTTAATATCAGTCATTATCGTTAGTTATTAGTTGACCATCAACTGAAACAACACAT
>CAODLS010716179.1:0-13623 GCA_948243855.1 Flueggea neowawraea
TCATCACATGATAGGAGATCAAGCAATGTTCATTGAAATCTCTTCAAAAATTGGTGGATATGTGACATTCGGTGATAATGCCAAAGGTAAAATCATTGGTGAAGATAAGGTTGGCAAGTCTCCTAACCCAACCATTGATAATGTGTTGCTTGTTGATGGCTTGAGACATAATTTACTAAGCATCAATCAATTTTGTGACGAGGAATGCAAAGTTGTGTTTGAACTCAGTAAATGAAGTGTTTTTTTCTTCAAATGGTGACCTTTTATTTACTGGTTTTAGACAAAACAACATATATATTGTTGACTTATTAGACTTTAATGCTTTTCATGAAAAATGCTTTGTTGCTATGAACAATGAGACTTGGATTGGGCATAGGAGGTTAGGACATGATAGCGTGCATACTCTTTCAAAGTTGTGTAAAAAGGATTTGGTAAAAGGTTTTCCAAAACTGAAATTTGAGAAAGATTCATTATGTGATGCAGTGTTAAAAGTAAGCATGTAAAATCATCAATTCAAAGCAAAAACATGGTTTCAACTACTAGACCTTTAGAGTTTTTGCATTTATATTTGTTTGGTCCTACTAGCACTCAAAGTCTAGGAGGAAAATCATATTGTTTTGTTATTGTTGATGATTTTTCTAGATTTACATCGGTTTTCTTTTTAGCACATAAAAATGAAGCTTTTAATGCATTTCCATCCTATAGCAAAATTCAAAACGAAAAAGCCTATATTGTTACTTCTATTATAGAGGTGGAAAGTTTTCATGTGAACCATTTGAGCTGTTTTGTGAGGAGCATGGAATTGAATACAACTTGTCTGCTCCAAGGACACCTCAACAAAATGGTGTTATTGAGAGAAAAAATAGAACTCTTCAAGAAATGGCTAGGACAACTTTAAATGAAAACAATTTACCTAAGTACTTTTGGGTATATGATATAAATACAACTTGGTATATCATTAATAAGGTTTATGTGCGATCTATACTCAAGAAAACACCATATGAGTTGTGGAAATGAAAGAAACCTAACATCTCCTACTTTTATGTTTTTGGTTGCAAGTGCTTTGTTCATAACAATGAGAAGGATACTTTAGGAAATTTTGATGCTAAATTAGATGAGAGTATCTTTCTTGGCTATTCTTCCATTTCCAAAGCATTCAAAGCCTATAACAAGAGACTTGAAAAAGTTGAAGAATCTATACATGTTGTTTTTTATAAAACTAACAATTTCGCGCCTAGAATTGTTGAAAATGATGATGCAAGCTTAGATGTTGGTGAAAAGCTCAAAGATCTCAAAATCAATAATCAACAGGAAGGGTCTTGTAAAACCAAATCAAGATTACTCCAAGGATGAGAAAGCAATATAATTGCCTAAGAAGTGGAGATATGTCAAGTCACATCCAAAAGATCTCATTATTGGAGATGCATCAAAGGGAGTCACCACTAGGTCAGCTATGCAACAAGCTGCAAGTTTTGCATTCACTTCTCAAGTGGTGCCAAAGAAGGTTGATGAAGCTCTAAAGGATGATTATTGGATTTTATACATGTAAACAGAGCTAAATCAATTTAAAAAAAATGAGGTATAGGAGTTAGTACCAAGGCCAGATGGAGTTATGGTTATTGGAACAAAATGGGTGTCCAGAAACAAGGAAAATGAAGAAGGCAAAGTGATTAGAAACAAGTCAAAAATAGTGGCACAAGGGTACCTACAAGAAGAAGGCATAGATTTTGAGGAATATTTTGCACCAGTGGAAAGATTGGAAGCTATTAGGATCATATGTGCTTATGCTTGTTTCAAAGACTTCAAGTTGTTCCAAATGGATATAAGAAGAGTGCTTTCTTGAATGGATACATCAAGGAAGAGGTATATGTGGAACAACCCCTGGATTTGTAGATCCTTATCATCCAAATCATGTGTACAAGCTCAAGAAGGCTCTATATGGTCTAAGGCAAGCTCCTAAAGTTTGGTATGAAAGGTCGAGTCAATTCTTATTGGATAATGGTTTTGGTAGAGGTAAAGTTGACAATATTCTTTTTATCTTGCATAAAAATGATGATTTGCTTTTAGTACAAATTTATGTTGATGACATAATTTTTGGTGCTACTAATGAGTCTTTGTGTGAATAGTTTTCAAAACTAATGTAAAAGGAGTTTGAGATGAGAATGATGGGGGAGTTAAGCCACTTTCACGGACTGCAAATTAAGCAAACAAAGGATGACATCTTCATCTACCAAAGGAAATACATCAGTGATATACTGAATTAGTATGGGATAGACAGTGCTAAATCTGCTTCAAATCCTATTAGTACTATAACCAAACTCATCAAAGATGAGCAAGGAAAATGAGTAGATGAAAAACTTTATAGAGGTATGGATCTCTCCTTTATCTTACAGGTAGTAGACCAGATATTATGTTTAGTGTTGTTTGTGTGCACGATTTTAGTTATGTCCCAGAGAGTCTCATTTAGTTGCAGTGAAAAGAATTTTTCAGTACTTGATTGGCACTAAAAATGTTGGATTTTGGTATCCTAAGAATGATTGCTTTGATTTAGTTGGCTATAGTGATGTTGATCATGTAGGGAGCTAATTAGACAGGAAGAGCACTTTAGGTACGTGCCAATTCTCAGACAATGTATTAGTGTCTTGGTTTTCAAATAAGCAAAATTATGTTGCTCTATCAAATGCTGAATCTGAATATATAGCAGCGGGTAGTTCTGTTGCACAAATTTTGTGGGTTAAACAACAACTCATGGATTTCCAAATCAAGTTTGCTAAAATCCCCATCAAGTGTGACAATACAAGTGCCATCAATATTTCCAAAAATCTTATTCAACATTCTAGGACCAAGCATGTTGACATTAAGCATCATTTTATTCGTGATTATGTTCTCAAGAGAGACATTGAACTTGAATTTGTTTCCACAACTGATCAGCTTGCTGATATTTTGACAAAACCCCTTGATGAAAATCATTTGTTTCAATTCGTAGGAAAATTGGTATATGTGATTTGAATTAATTTTGATTGATTATGTTATTTTTGTGATTATTTGCATACATTCATACATATACATTAAAGAGATCCAAATGCAAAATGAAATCACTAAGCTTGAAAGGATGAATTATGTTAAGTAGTGTTATGAATTTCTGCTAATGCACATTGAGGGTTCTGCTAAGTATGTTGTTGGTCAACGTTACTTACGGGTATATGTTTGGAGATGTGTTATGCACGTTGTATTAGGTGGTAAGCACATTGACCATTATTGATGAACAGTGGAAATTTTATGGGTTTGCACAATGCATGTTATAAAGGTACAACACACGTTGTCATATATGATTAGATTTCTTAAGTATGTGGTTTGATGGGTCTAAGCACATTGTATGAGGTGCAAAGTGATGAATCCAAGAACACTCTAGAGGGGGTGAATAGAGTGTTCTAAGCCTTTTTGCAACTTTCTTGGTTTCCTTGCAAACACACAAACTAATTAAAGATATTAGTAATAAAGTGAATGTGTGTGATTGTGCATATACAAAATAAAAAAAATGAAATTGAATAGAGAGAAGAGCACACACAGAATTTATAGTGGTTCAGCCTTGCTTGAAATGCCTACGTCCACTCCTCAAGAAAATTTCTTACGAGTTCCACTAACTAGCCACTCAATGGCTTCCTTGTACACCTTACAACTTCCACTTTCAATTTAGTGGGAACTTGCAACACCCTTGATTTGATTTTCGGCTCAAATCCTACCTAATAACAATGCTCGATTTGACTTACGGCTCAAATCACACCTAAACAACTAACAAACTAATATCTCAAAATCAAACCTCTATAAGGTTCTAAACCCAACAAAATTTTCTCAACAAATCAAAGATTTAACACCAGTTGCTAGGGCTTTAGAACAGTACAAAATAAAGAACAAAACAATCTCTAGCAAGTATTGGTGTGGAGAGAAGAAATGATGCTCTTAATTGTTCTTGAAAGCTCTTCAATGCATAAATGTGTGTGTGTAGTTTTAATTCTTGTTCACATACTGTTGAAAATGTGCCTTTTATAATTGATGGAATATTCTTGAAGTGATCCTTGAATGTCATCACTTGATTGGCCCTTCACAAGCATCCAAAATCTGAATTTCGTACCGTGAAACTCGCGTGCATATGTGAGACACGAGTCTCTCTTCTTTTCAGCGTGATTTTGGCTCTTCTAGGGGACGAGACGCATGTGTCAAGGGAGAGACGCGCATTTCAGCCTTTGTTGATGTCAATTTGAACCGTTTTTTGCGGATGGTGGGTATGGTTCTGATTTTCTGACATTTTTCAGTAACCGTTGCTGAAATTTTGAATTTCAGTGCAAAAGACACGTGTTTTGTCCTTGAGACACGCGTTTCAGCCTTCGAATTTCAACATATGTGAATGATAGCTTTATTGCTTGAACGACAGGATAAAAAACATGTAGCAGAGCCTTGCACAAGAGACACACATTTTCTTCCTGAGACCCACGTTTCGGTCTTCGAATTTTCACCAACATAGTCATTCAGCTATCAAATGATGTAGTTTTACTTGCGCACTTGAGACGAGAGTTTCTTCTTCTTGAGACGTGCATTTTGAGACCTGTTGTTGTCATTTCCTCTTCTTTTTCTACCAAGGCATGATCCAAATGAATTCAACCCAAATCTTGACTTCCATAACTATTTAAATATCTTCAAATCATCTCTAATTCTCACTTGAATGCACTACTCCAATGACTTCTCATTTAATCATGCAAATTCTTATTCACATAATATTTTTGTCCATTATCAAAAAATATTTCAAAATAAATAAAGGTTCAACACAAAGCACGTAGTGTATGAGGCAGTGGCACTGGGTTAAGAGGTTGCAAATCTACGGATGTAGAAGGGTATACAAGGTACATAGAAGGGCTCACGTGGTATCTTCTATGTGGATTATATCCAAACTAGAGAATGGCTCTAAGTACGTCGAATGGTGCAAGGTACATAGATGCCATTTTGTCTCTTTTGTTCGCGTAAAACTTGTTGCTACGTGCGTTGAAATTAAACCCCTTCTAAGAACAGTTTCACCCAAAATTACTGAGACCCCATCTAAGTACGTTGAAGAGTATATTAAGCACGTAGGTCTTCACAAACTTATGAATAACAGGCGTAGCATATTCATCTAAGCACGTAGATGTTTTTACCTTTATAAAAACCCAAATCACAGTGTCTCTATTCACTTCAAATCCAAACCTTAATTTCGCTCCCACCAGTTTTTTCTCTCAACTTGAATTTCATCTCCCACCAACATCAAATCCCAAACATTTCCAAACTCACAAACACTCTTAAATCTCCAAAATCCCTCAAAATACACAAAACCCTAACACACTGCACGTTTTCTCTTTCTCACAACTCACATAGCTGCAATTGTTCTAATGGCACCAAAGAAGAAATCTGAAATTAGAACGAAGATGGTTCATGACACTCAGAATAAATATGATAAAGGAGAACCCTCCAAAGGGGTAAAGAAACCCATAAGCTCTAGAGATCAACCGGTCTTCACGAAATTAGGTACTCCAATTTGCTCTCCCTCTAAAAAAATCTAAGCAGAAAGGAGTGATGATGGATGAGGAATTTGACTCTGTGAGATTTGTGGATAGTAAGGCTGCCAAGTTGTTTACACACTTACAGCATGTCAAGTTTTTTTATTCAAATTTTTTTAATTTCCAGTCTCTAAAAGAAGGTGAGTTAGACATTGAGGAAGATTTATGTAGGTTTGGGCTTAGGGATTTCTATGTTGAGGCGTCAAACTACTACCCTGAGTTGGTTAGGAAATTCTATGCCAATGCTAGATAGTGGGTAAATGAGGATATTGAGGACATTTTGTACTATCAATCGATTGGTGCCCAGAGCAGAGTGAATGGAGTTGAAATTGTAATTGATGAAAAGCTATTCAAAAAATTGTTGAAACTGCCTTTGGTTGGAATCAGGATAAAGCATGAGAAAGGTGTTGAGAAGTACGTCGACATGGAAGCCAATACAATTGTGGTTGACACCACCAAAAGCAGGGAATTCATGTTTGATAAATTTGGAGTCGTGAAGTTGGATAAGAACGTCAAGTTGCTAGATCAGAATGATTTCGGAGTAAAATGGAAGATGGTCCACACGTCATTTACCAAGATTTTTCAACTGAAATCACACACCCAATCTCCTTTCACTAACCAAGACGAAATCACAATTTATATGCTGATGAAAGGAGAACAAGTTAACTTTACTTAGGTGGTTATGGACTGGATCTTGGATGAAGTGAAGAATTTCAATCTTCTTACCTTCTCGGCATCAGATAGGCAGAGGGAAGAAAGCATGTCGTTTAGGAGCCATGCATTTTTTAGTACTTCAAGGTGAAATTAGATGGCTTTGATTCACTGTAAGTGATCGAATCGAGGAAGATCCGGATTGAATATCTAAGGAACATGAAAATCTACAGAACGGTTGGAAGATGGTATGTTTTCCAGCCATACATCAGAGAGGAAGATGTTATGTTCCATAAGAGAGATGAATTGAGAAAGCCAAAGCTAGATGATGATTTTCATCAGGAAAGCCTCTGAAGAAAAGAGGAAATTGTAGAAGAGGCATGACGCACAACCTAAAGCTGAAGAATCGCGAAAAGTTGAACCGGAGATTGGCGAAGGATCACAAAGGGAAGAGAAGTCCTTTGCCATAAATATTCAGATTGATGCATTGAGACACAATTTTTTGGAATTCAAAATGGCATCAAAGGCATTCCAGGCTGAGACTAGAGCAAACGTTGAAATTGTGATTAATTTGCTTCAAGAAATTTCACTTCTTTGGAAAGTCTCAAAACTGAAAGAGTTGTTGCTCTCTCACCAAGAATGCCCACTGCAAGTCCTCAAGCAGCAGAGAAAAATGAACAAGAAAACATACAAAGAACTTATTGGTGATCTGGATGATGATTCCTCAGAATCTACGCATGGTGATAATCCTCCACCTCCCAAAATTGTTGAATTTGAGATTGAAGAAGCTGAAATTAGGTGGACACAACCTAGTTTGGTTGAAGAATCAAAAGATGCAACATGTGGTGAGCCATTTGAATTTTTGGATTTGAATGAACCCGCAGTTGAAGAAGAACCAATGAAGGCTGAATCTATTAAGGAAACACCAGTGGAACCAAAACCAGTTATTGAGGAGGAAGTGAATAATGAAGAACAAAGAAAAAAGGCTAATGCAACAGTAGAAAAGCAGCAGACTGAAATTGAAGTTCATAAAACTGGGGCGAAACCTGAAACTCCAGCACCTTCTGAAAAGAAATCAGAGAAACCCACAACTGAACCTTCTTCAGCCTCTCAACAAGGAACATCAGCTTATCAGGAGTTAGAGAAGCTCTGGAAGATGAGGGAAGATTTTGTGAGAACTTTTGTGAAACCAGATCATAAAGAATCTAGTTCATCATATTCTGACTTTGATTCTAGTGACTCCTCAGACTCAAAAACTGCATTTCCTCAACTAAGGTTCATACCACCACCAGTTTCTACAACTAAACTGAATATCAATCCAGCTGACCTTGCACGAGAAATAGCTAGTAGAAAAAGGTTAAGGCATTGGAAAAACTATTGGAAAAAGAAAAGGCCTTGCTTGCTGAGATGGAGAAAGAAATGGAGAAAGAAAAGGAGAAAGTTATAGATATTTCTAATTATGAAAAGGAGGTTTCAGTGGATGTGATTGAACTAAGGCAGAGAATGGCAGAAATTGTGGACGAAATGTGTTTCAGGGTTTCTTATTGGATGATGATGGATACTGCCCTTGATGCTTTAGAAGAAGACTCAGATTCACAGCCTTCCACTTCACCAACGTGATTTTCACCGCATCAGAATCCACATTTTGTCATGCATACATATTTTGTATATGACTGTTATCTAATGGTATCTTTGTGTTTGTTGTATATGTTTTCTAATCCTTACCTTTTTATTTTCACAAAAATGGGGAGAAATTGTAGAAGAGTTTGCTAAATTTTTCAATACACAGATGCATTTTCTGATATATAGATGTTCAACTTTGATACATATTGACAGATCTGATACATATTGATGCTATGATGTATTGACTAATAACTATGATACATATTTTTGCTCTAAAACATTTTTTTATTGTGCTTGATACATATTGCTTTAAAACTGGTAACAATTCAAGGGCTAACAATCGGATAAGGATTAACATCCTTGATCAATCTTTTCAAAATTTTCTCTAAGTGTTTTAAATTAGGTGCATTGATTGAGGGGGAGTGCAAACTCTTTCAATGTTTTGTCATCATCAAGAAGGAGGAGATTGTTGAACAAATTTAGTTAACTTGTAAACCCTTAAGTTTTGATGATTTAACAAAACAATTGAAATAGTTAAGCTACGCACCTTATATAATCCTCTACGCAAGTTGAAGGATGATCTAACCACTTTAAAACTTGATCTGTGTACATTGATCAAGTCTGAGACATTCTGAGTTTTCCAGTATTGACATTATGTGCGTATAAGAATATATAGAGCACGTGGAATGGGTATTATGTGCGTAGACACAGTATATCTGTAGAACAAAATGGTCCAGAGTTATGCTATGCTCGTAGAAGACAATGCAATGCATGTAGACGCATTGTATCATAAGATAGAATGGTCTAGTGTTATGTTGTGCATGTTGAACAAAGTCCAAAGCATGTAGAAAAGAAGAGGTAGCTACTAGAATGAAGGTTGCATCATACTATGCACGTTGAAGATCATACTATGTGAGTAGACAAGATCATGATGCGAACTGGAAAGGCTCACGAGACAATTCTCAGTCACGTGTTACTTGAGTACAATGCACGTGGAAGAGTTAAGGTGTCATCTTTGAGGAGATTGTTCTATGTATGTAGAAGTGTGACCATGCACATAGTCGAGGCTTCAGAATACTGACAAAATCAAGACGCTCCTCAGAATTTGAAATTTGAATATTCTCTGACACAGTCATGTGAATGATCAAAGGTGTGTTCTTTGGAAACATGTCAACGCACGTAGAATCAGTGTACCGCACACAGAACTGAAGAACTACGCACGCAGAAGAGAGATCAATGCACGTAGTAGACACCTGATGCCAAGCAGTGACTACTGGATTTTACACAAAACACGTAGAAGGATAACACTGTGCGTCATACTCTGATGGAATCATAGACTACGCACGTAGTACATATGGTACGCGCGTAGCATGGGATGATGTCAGTAATTTCAGTATTTTGCAACTCTCTCACAATGGCAACTTTGTAATTTACAATGGCTAGTTTTGGGGGAACACCTATAAATAGAAATCTCTAGTCCAGAGGTAACTTAAGAACATTTTTTGAGAGTGTCCAAGCTTTGTTATTTTGATTCTTGATTTTCTCTCTCATTGTGTTCTTGAGTTCTTACTTACCAACTGAGCTATTGATTTGCTATTTGCTTACTGAGTTGGTGTGAGAATATTATTTTCAATCTGGGAATATATTTGTAATCAAGCTTTGGTGTTAAAGCTTGAGGGTAGCATAGGTTTCCTTTGTTTGATTCCTTGAAAAATAAAGAGGTCTTGGTTTTCTTGTTTTGGCTAGTGAAAAACAAGGTATAGAAGGTTTCTTGTGAGCCTAGAAAACAAGAGGTTGTAAATGGTTTGTCTCTTCCCGCAAGTGAGGAAGTTTAATGGATTCAAAACTCTCTAATGAGCCAGAAGAGTGGATGTAGGTCAATAAGGACCGAACTACTACAAAAATCGGGCTTTATTTCTCTATCCCTTACTCTCTTTTATTTCATTCTTATATGGTAGTGTGTTTGATTGAGCTATTGTTTTGATTTGCAAAACAGTTACAAAAGTTTTTATTTTTAGTAAGGAATTCATTTCAACTCCCTCTTGAATTGTCATATTGGAATTACAATAAATCCCTTCACTCTCGAGACTAATCAAACACCAAAACTAAGCAAATGGGCACACAGAACCTCTCCAAATACCAATTCAACATTTCAGACATTAAAGATCGAATCGAAATGGAACGGTTTACTATGGAAAACCTAGTCGGAACGGGCAAAGTGTTACAAGTTCTATCTAGGGATTGAAATGAATATGTCTTTATACATCAGAAAATCAATTTTTAATTTTTAAAACTAAGGTAACTTTTAGAATATCTTTTAGATGTGAAGGAACTGGACTTGTAGTATATGAATGGTTTGGACTGTGCGAGATTCAAACGAGCTTGAAGGCGCAACAAAACTGCAAAAGCCCATAATTTTTTGCATACAATGGAGTTACGGGACACACATTACCAATCCGGAATACACGTTTCAAGCTATACAATAATTTTAACATTTCGTCTAGCGCTCCAGGTAGAAAAAAAACTTCATTTAAAGACTTTTTTTGGCCACTTAAAGTTTTGGACTTTTATTTTATATTCTTCTCCTATCTACTTTTGGACTTTGCTTTATGTTTCTTCTTCATATAAAAATCCTCAAAAACGTTTTGTTATGGTTGATTGTAAATTAATAAAATTAACTTTTTATATACGTACGTTGCACGTAATAAATATTTTTATTAAATTATTGAGAAATTATATTTAAAATATTATTTTATTTTAATTTTGATAAGCATACAAAATTTATATAAAAAATTCATATAATTACAAAATACATAAATAAAAATTTTGATATAAATGACAATACAAATTCAATGTATGATAAATAACAACACAAGCACATGTATTGTGCCAAAAAAAAATTCAAGTCAAATATTAATCGTTTTAACATAATACATACAAGATGATTTTACATTGACTACCAAAATATAAAGGTATACATTCATATTAAAAAATAATTAAGTTATAAGTAAAACTATTTGTGTTGTGTTTAAATAACAACACAAAAAACAACGCACATGTATTACGCAAAAAAAATATACAAATTCAAGTCAAATATTAATTGTTCTAACATAATACATACAAGATAATTTTATATTGACTACCAGAATTTAAAAGTATATATTTATATTAAAAATAATTAATTTATAAATAAAAAGTCTTTAATAAATATTTTAAAAAATATTTATACAAAATCAACTTAGAAGACTCATAGTAATTGTGCACAAATATTTATAAATTTGTAAAAAAATAGGTACTTGTATATTTTTTTAATTAATGAATATGAAGTAATTGACTTAGAAGGTATATTTAATATGTTTCTTTAATACTAATAGTTATAATTTTTTTAATTAATTTGATTCTTAACAAAGAATTTAGAAGTATTTAGGAATAAAAAAAGTGGGATAAAAGTATTCAAAAAAAATTTCTGACAAAAAATAATAATAGTAATTGTGTACTTGTATATTTTTTAATTAATAAATGTAAAGTAATCGACTTAGAAAGTACATTTAATATGTTTCTTTAATATTAAAGTTATAAATTTTTTAAATTAATTTCACTCTTAACAACACCACTTTCTCCTAATTTCTTATTTTAAAAAAATCTACTAAATAAATACAATTTTTTATATGTTCCATTTGTCCCAAATTATTTTTCAAACAGTAGCAGAGCCAAGAATTACAAAAATTGTGGGCGACTTTAATGTAATATTTTTTGATCAATTAATGTATTAGCTACATTCTTTAATACAACATACTTTAAAGAGTGAAATAGTTTGAACCAAACATCTCTAAAACCTCTATTATCTTCTCCCTACTTTGTTTTTTTTAGAAAATCTTATGACCAAATAATTGATTGGGATCTTTGAATGTGTTTTTCTTCAAATGACTGAATATATTTCAAAGATTGAAATAGTTTGAACCAAATATGTATCACTAACAATATCATCTGAATTAATATTTGCTTAAATATTTTATCTCTATTATTTGCACACTTGTAATGGGTCATCAACATTAGATGATTTAATCAAAGTCCTTGGTCTCCCAGATTTAAATTGAGAGTAAAATCTTAAGTCCCATCTCATTAAAACCACTCGAAAGGTATTTCCAACAGGCGTGAGTTGGCAGCCGCCCACCTCCACGTATGCTTTCAGATAAACATAATTTTTAAGAAAAATTATGATTAAATTATTTATAAATAGTAATTTTTATTTAGTTTTATAAATATGATCTTTATATAATTTTCTAAATCGCCTTCGTTTGGTAATAAGAAAGTAGTAAAAATAATTATGTTTGGTTGGGAAAGTCTGAACAATAATATTGTTAAATTATTGATGAAAGTAAAATAGAAATTTGACCTATAAATAATAAAAAAATAGAAATTTGATCTACATTATAATACACTAAAGATAGAAGGCGAACTTATCAATTCAAGTCTGAGTGAATTTTTTTTTGTAAAATATATAAAATGTATTTTTCATAACCATACGCTACTTTATATTTTGTCAACGGCTAAATAAATTATTTTTAAAAGTGGGAGAAATGAGCTTCCGAGTAATAAAGTTTGCAATCCATTTTCGAACAAAATAAACTAAGCTTACTCAGTTCTCAATGGTTTTTACACAAATCATACACAAAACAAAAATAATTATAAAAAGATGTTTCAAAATAAATTTCTTTCAAAAAATTCTACATTCAAATGTATACAGTGAGTATCTAGAGTTTATTAAAAAAGTGTTTTGAAAAATTGTATACAAGACATGTACAACCGCCGATGACGTCATATTTTAAAAAAATTTTGTTTGATAATTTTTAAAATAAAATGATGCAAAGGGATTTTTTTTGTAATTTTCCCAATTAGTAATAAGACGGCAGGCTCTTAACTTTTGTACTAAAGTTGCTTTTACCCCCTCTTAAAGGCCTTCTGTGGGCTTTCGTCTTGTGAATGCAAAACAAAACATATGGGCCTCTTTCTTGTAGGCTCTTAAGGGACGGCGGCCTCAAAAGGATCCAAATCCCCCAAGAACTCTGATGTGTTCCTGAAATGATAAGTATTAATTGGTGTTTTAATACAAAAATAGAAAAATTGCAATACAAGATATTTTCCACAAAAATATGGCATTAAAATAAAAATAAACCAAATATTAAAATAAAGGGTCATTTTTAGATAAACGCAGTTCAAGTTTGTAATTTACAAATTTCGCAGCTCACTTTCAATAGTTTGGAAGAAATTTCAAAATTAAGTGCATCTATCTCCAATTTTATAAAGTATATTTTTACGAAATTGTTTAAAACTTATTTAAAATCTGTTTATTTTTTAGACTTGTTTAAAACTAATTTATATGTTTTTTATATATTATTGATATATTGTTTATATGTTGAAAATAACATATAAACAAGATATCAGTAATATATAAATAATATATAAATAAAAAATCAATAACATATAAATTACATATTTATTTATATATTATTTTCAACATATAAAAAAATATAAACAACATATAAACAATAAATAAATAACATTTAATCAATATATAAATAAGAAATAACATATAAGCATATCAGCAATAAATAAACAAGAAACAATATATAAACAAGATATCAACAATAAATAAATAAATAACAATTAATCAATATATAAACAAGAAACAACATATAAACAATATTTCAACATATAAACAATAAATAAATAATATATAAACAACATTCAATCAATATATAAA
>CAODLS010716209.1:0-38893 GCA_948243855.1 Flueggea neowawraea
CGTACGTGAGATAAAACAAACGTAGGTGTGCTGTAAAGATTCTCAGGTAATGTACGTGAGGATAATGTGACATATGTGAGAGTGACACAGATAGTTGCAACGGGCAGAAACGTACTCCAACAACTAGTTTATCCTCACCAACGGTCATATCACTTGGAGAGGCTATAATTACATTAAGAAAGGGCAGAAAATCGTAGATGATCATTTGCTTTCATGCCCAAATCATTTTCATCATTCCCTTCACTCCAAAACACCAAAATCAAGTAGAGATCAAGATTCAAGATTCAATCTCAAATACTCAACTCTAGCATACAACTTTTATTTGTTGTAAATATTTTTCTAAACACTTTGAGAGTGAGAGAGATTTTTTGTAAACCTATAGAAAACAATATTGTAATGACCTTAGAGGTTTGAGCCGTAATCAACCTTGTTGGCTTTAGAGGTTTGAGCCGTAATCGACCTTGTTGGCTTTAGAGGGGTGAGCCGTAATCAACATTGTTGTCTTTTGAGGTTTGAGCGCAATCAACCTTGGTGTAAGACTTTGTTGGATTGAGCCGTAATCAATCTCCGATATAGTGAAAAGCCTAAGTGAGACTTAGGTAGTGGATGTAGGCATGGTTGGACGAACCACTATAAAAATTGCGGTGTTGTTTTCTCTCTTTACAAACTTAACCAAGGCATCCCCAAAAAATTCTACAACAATTTAGTATTTTGAAACATGCGTTCTTTCAAGGAAGGAAAGAATACCATGACACATGTTCTTACCAAGTGTGCACCAGGTCGACCATAGGGATGAGAAATATTGTTACATAAGAAGATCTCAAATTTCTCTAGTGTGAGACCCTGCAGTGAATAAGAGGTTCTCTACACGTACTAACCTTAGAACTCTTAACAAGTCCATGAAGTATGAATTGGTGTCACTACTTTGGTGTGTCACCTAAAGTCATTCTTGATTTGACTAGATGGATCATGCTAGGTAAGCATACTAATTCATGATGAATTATATGGTGTAGGAGAGGAAGGCTACCTTCTAACACATTCATAAAGTTTCGTGGTTCACCATGTACTTTATTATAGTTCTAATGTGGAAATATAATAGTGAACATGAATTATACTTTTAGGAGATTATACAGCTTGAAAGTGGTAATTGTGGAAAGTAGACTAGAGTAAAGCATATGTTAACAATGAGACGAAATGCCCTTGTGTAAGCATTCGATACAAGAAACAATCTAGAGAACTGTTGTATATCTTTAACCAGTGTACAACGTTATAGCTCTCGTCGTGTGACCGATTGCGCGACCTATTTGCCGTAAGACAGAATAGATCTCAAGGCGATGAATGTGATTTCATCAAGAGCTATGATGGATAGTGTCCCATCATGTACGAATGAGAGATATTGGAAAATGGGTTCCCCATACCGGATCATGGGTGAAACCTGAACCCGAATTAATAAGAATTAATTTGGTTGGTTATCAATTGGTTTTGAGTAAACCAATCTGGTTAGGTTGTGGTTTGGGTTTTCTGGTTAGTTTAAGATGAACCGAACCAATCAATAAAAATACTGACCTTTTAGGAAATCCTAGAAATGAGTTTTACAAACACAGAATGTGAAAACACTCCCAATCCTCTATCTCAAGCTGTCGGCCTCATGAGCCATGGAGGAAGGCTTCATTCTTCGTTCCTCCTACATATGGATCATTCTGTAGCTCTTAGATTGCGGATACAAGCTTTGTTCCTGGCGTTCAACACGTCTATGATTCGTGGCACTGGCAATAAATTGTTCTCGTGCATCCGTTGATATTCTTCCGCTGTGTATCGAGCTAGGATCTCAACCCCTCTTTATTTGATTATTTATTATTGATATTTGTTGTCTATTTTGTATGTGGGTGCCTTCATTTTCGAATTCCCGTAATCCATATATCACCTGAATTCAATATTTTTAAATTGGACGAACTGTTATAATTTAATTGTTGACATCCATTGACCATACTTAATTAGGGAAGAAAATAAAGCCAGACCAACTTCCTCATTGGCACAGGGCAGCTTAGCACTGCTGACACACGTTCTGGCGAAAGAAGGTCTAAATCATTCATCAGAGAAGTAACAAACACAGCGGGACCATCCACAGGCCAGCCTTTACTTCTCCTAACCTTCCGCAATTATTCGATGATGGAGATTGGAGAGTCTTTGTGTACCCTCACACATGTGGTATTGACCAAAATAAACCTTGATGTTTAAAACGTGACGACTGATATTCAATCTTTTTTTATAAGTCGTATCCTTGAAAGTTTATTCTGTTAGGTCCAAAATATCTAAGAAAAAAAACCGCAAAAATTAACTTAAGAATAAGAAAGACTGCCAAAACTACTACATGTTATCAAAAACCTAGAGAAAAGAATAACCGTGCGAAACCTAAGTCGGAGACCATGAAACGAGATTACATGGCCGACAGTAAATCATCTATAATATTTTGCTCCAAATTCTCCGTTGCGATTTCCTTATCTCTCTTGAGTAATATATCCAAAAGCGATCTAGTTCTTAAACATGACAAGTCTCCTTGCAAAGTTCACTCACCTCCTTGAGAATTTTCTCCTCAAAATTGGTGGAAGACAAAATTCGATTACGCTGACAAATAATCGAATCAGCCTCGATCTCTTCCACCGTGATATCTTCTTGTCAGAGTGAAGACTTTTCATGGATCGTAATAACTTAATTTTTGTTTTAGTCTTCAAATTGTTTTTGGTTACAAGAGTTGGAACGTTTAATTTTAAGATGGATAACGCAAACACTTAATTATTTATCCAGTTTTATGTCACCTTTGACATTCAAATTTTTTGAACTTCCTGATTCATCGTCTTGTATGGCTTGAGACTAAAGTCAAGCCATGTTGAGCCTGTCTATATACTTAGTTTAAGTATTAAATAGAGATGTGACTCATAAAAAATCCAAATGGTTTTGTAATTAATTGATTATTCGGGTTATCCATTTGTGAGCCAACTCATGCCACAATAAAGTGATTGATTTGAAGCCAAACATAAGAGGTGACTTGGCACATGAATGCACGAGTCAAGTCATAAAAAATCATTAATTGAACACAAAGGCATTTCCAAAACGCTCTATTGACCATGGCTAAAAGAACGAATATATATAGAAAAGACATCGAGGAATAAGTTAAAAGTTGTGAACATCAATTAATGGCTAAACGACTTTTTTAGTCCTAAGTTATTTACTTTCTATTGTTTTTGCCCTAAATTTTAAAAAAATACTTTAAAAACTTCAAACTATCAATGTTATATATCAGTTATAACTTTCTGTGACTGTTCCATTAGATTTTCAGGATGCCATGTCAGAAAAAAAGCCATGTATGTGCTCTTTTGAGTTTGTAATATTATTTAATGAAAATTTTAACAGAAAACTTAACCAAAACCATAACTAAAATGTTCACAGTTTGGAATTTATCAACTATTTTTTTATAGTTTTAGATAAAAATGATAGAAATTGAGGCCTTCTTGGTTGGCGGTAAAAAAAGTAGAGAAGTTCAATTTTTCAAGAAATGGAAAAATTAATTCTGTTTAGTTGATTTTTAGAGTACTACTGAATTTTAGCGGAATTACTTTTCTACCTCACCACTAGGTGAGTTGCACTTCTCTAGAGAAGTTGATCCTTTTTTCTCACACTGCCCATAAATGTTACCTTAAATGTAGGTTTATTTGTCATTTTATATATTTATTTAAATAAAAAAATTGCTTCCGGGCATGTTAAACCTGAACCAAATAAGATTTCAACTACATTTTCCAAAAATTAATTCTTAATAAGTGTATTTTCTAGAAAGTATACTTCCCAAAGAGTTTATTAAAATAAACGAAGTAAGACCTAAATAGTTTAGGATTAAAAAAAGCTTTCTAGCCTAAATTAATTACTATCACTCAAGAAAATCAGAGGGTAATTTGAGTTGTGTTGAAGTAAATATCATCAATGTAGCCATATATAGATACAACACAAGAGCATAAGAACATGCTATATAAACATATAACCACCGATGTCTAACAGATACATATAACAGAACTCTATAAGGTGAGCTACTCCTCTGATGAGCCCCCAACAAGCTGAAGGAGGTGAAGCGGACAACTTAAGCTTGGATGCAAAATGAGCGAACTCATCATTAAGAAGAGGCTTTTTCAGTATGTCAGCTAACTGGTCCAAAGAAGAGAAAATACCAACTGAGTTTCTTAGCAACAATTATGCCATAAGTGAAGCGATAATCAATCTCTACATGCGTGCATGGAAAACTGGATTGAAGGAAACAAATACGATTTCAACATTGTCACACCAATCATGTGGTGGCATGATGAGAGAAGCTCCTAATTCACCAAGCAACCGTACTAACAACTTATTTACTACACTTCATTTGACATAGCCCTGAATTTGGACTCCGTAGACAATGAAGCAACTGTGGCTAATTTCCAAGATAAAAGATTGTTATTGAGATAGTCAAGAAGCAAATATTGGAGACCACACAATTCAACGACAAGTTGTAGTATTATCCTCAAACAATGAATCGCCATGAACTTTGGACATCAATGAACCAACTATCATAGGTTTGGACCACTACTTGTATGAGGACAAGCCTATTTTCCTCAATAGGTTATTAATGTAGGGTCTTTGGGAAATCAACAAGCCGTAATTGTGAGTAAGGACTTTGATACTCATAAAGTGGCTAAGAACACCCAAATCACGCACTAAGAATCTGGTATCCATAACTGAAATTAGAAGATTAACAAAATTTGCATCATTCCGAGTAATAATCACATCATCAATGTAAACCAACCGAAACATTGATAGCGGCCATGATTATATATAAACGAGCAAAGATGAATCAGTATGGGAACCTATAAAACTAAACCGAGGTGAGAATGAACTCAACCAATGCTATTAAGCACGAGGCGTTAATTTGCTTAAGCCCTATGAGGACTTGCTCAATTTGCAAACGCAGTCTGGGTGGGTGTTCTTTGTCAATAAATCCTTCCGGTGTGTGTGTATATGTATATGCAGCATAACCGCAGGATCTGTGGGTGGGTATTATAGATAATAAATATCCATGATAAATGGGCAGAATAAAATTAATAGCTCAGTCGGCAGAGTCAACCATATGTAATGTAAGTATAAAAATGAAAGTGAATGAAAATATGAAATGGAAGAAGACTTGTATTATGGATAAATTTTTGAAAACAACTTAGATACAAAATCCTTCTTGTATAATTTGGAGGTAAAAATTTAGATTATAGATTTTGGCTGGCTATAGAGATCTCAACACATGAGAGGCTTAAACTAGGGTGACGAAACCTTTTGATAAAAATGCTCATGAATGGTTGGAACCTTTGTATATTTATGGAAGGAGTAGTGGGAAATTTTGAAATTTTTGAACAGTGGTACAATGTCTGCTATAGTGGCCTACAATGATTTTTTTGGATGCTACAATACTACTACAATAATTTTTCTGACTGCTAGAATATTGCTACAGTAGCATATTGTGTCTGTTGGAAAAAGCGGTCCGCCTATGACGGGTGAACTGAAATAGGTCGGTTAAGGTGTGAATCGGGACCGTGAACCAAGACCAATTGGCGATCCCAATTGAGAAAAGCCCAAAAGGCCCGTGTGCTAAGCCCAATGGGCTTGAAGCCCACTGGGCCCATAAGCCCAATTGAAAGGCTTACATATATGAAGAATGAAAGAATGAATTTCATTCTTCCATCCCACCAAAAATGTGAGAGAAAGGGAAAGGAAGAAGAAACCATCCCACCAATAATGTGTGAGAGAGGGAAAGGAAGAAGAGAAGGGTTCTTCTTCCTCCATGTCCTCTCTACTCTTTCCACTCATCCTTCGTTCATTGATCGTCCTGCGGAATAGCTGAGCGCTCCCATCAACAACCTGATTGTGGTTCGCTCGCGAGACCAACATCAAAACATGATCCTAGCCTTGCAGTCTATTGCTGTTGACGATGTGCTTCCGTTTCTATCAAGTTTAGTAACTCGATCCTATTTTATTATACCGTTATTAGTTAAATAGGTGTAATTTTCCTTCATTGGCATCAGAGCCACCAGTGAAGAGTTTGCATGCTTTGATAGTAGATTTGTGTTGGTCTCTGTCTTGAATGCTTACTGTGATTTTATTGTATTTGACTTTCTGCTTGTATCATCTGTTTTAATTTGAGTCCGTCCGAAGTCAAAAATTGAAAGTTGAAATTTTGAAATTCTGAAAAAAGATTTGAGATCAGTGACCTAAAAAACGTTACCTGCCAAAATTTCGTTGTAAAATTCCATCGGGAAGGTCGTCAAAACCCCATCAAAAAATACTGAGTGAGGCAATACAGATGAATTTGTTCAATCTGATCAATAAGGCGACATGGCAAGCGTTTATTGGTTTCACATGGTCCACTCAGAAGACAACACCTGACGGATGTAATGATTTCAGTAAAAATTGACTGAAACGCGTGGACCAATGACAACGCAACACGTGTTCTGTACGTGTACCACTAACGCAATGGCACGTGTGAGACACGCGAACCAGTGAGAGGAGAACACGTGTGGGAGACGTGGCACCATAGTCGCTCGACACATGGCATCCTAATGGATCGACACGTGGATCAACGTGACACTAAGCATGACCACAAGCCGCCACATCATCATAACGTCAACGGACCACATCAGTGCACGTGCAGCTCGTGTAACGGTGTGTTGGGCACGTGTAGGTGGTGCGTGAAATGTACAACAGTGGCACACGTAGTCGGTGCATCAAATCATCAAATCATGTGGTTGCGTGTGTTCTAGCGCGTGCGGCGCATGTCGTGGGTGAACAGCCGCCACATGGCACGTGGAAGTGCGTGCCACGTGTACCGACCTCCGATTTTCATCATTTTCTGGTAAAATAATTATTTGAATTTTCTTGAATTTTTGGTATATTTTTTGCAATTTTTTTTGAGTTTTTAAACTATTTATCCCGATTTTTGGTGTATTAAATAATGCTTGAAAATTGTGAAAAATTATATTTTTCTACTAAGAATTATTTTTGGAAATTAGTTTCCAAAATAATTAATTTTTAAACATTCAAATATGGTTCTCATTTAAATAATTGATATGACGTTCTAATTATCTGGATAATACATGAGTAAGTATGTACCCATTATATTTGTAATTTAATTACAAGTATGCAAATGTAGTAAAACCATATTGCGTTGGACGAACTGTGAATAATGAGATAATTCACACAACTTCCGAAATGAGTACTTTGGAATAGTGGTGGTCGTAAAGGAAAAATTTAATTATGTATTAAGTGCACAATGGTGATAAATGATTGCTTATTTCATAAAAAGATTATGATACTCATCACTGGTATTGGTTAAGTCATTGATTCATGTTAGAATTTCATAGAAACATGATCCCTTAAGTGTCATCACAAGCCACTTAGAGATTCTAAGGAGTAAAAACGTATTAAAATTAGTATGTCCAAGATCACCATGATCAGAAAAAAAAGATCATGAGAAGTGGAAAATCCACTTTATGGTCGCATAATTAATAGAATTCTCGATAAAATGGTATGACCACGTATTAATTCAATTCTAATACGTTGGATAATGAGCCATTGTGTATCCAATTGGTGAATATAGGTTAAGTGCTATATTCATTTATTATTATTTTGAGGATTTTTACGCATTTTTTTGTGTATTAATACTTACCAATGTTGATGTGCGAATATTAACATTGAAACTCATTGTTTGGATTTCATGTTGGTTCAATAAATGATGTCAATTCCTTTCACTGTTTTTAGGCTTATTGTTATGTTGATTTGCCTTAATTCGGTATGCAATATTTTATATGTTGAATATATTGTCAATTATTGAGTTTGTCTTAATAACTGAGATAACCAACATAGATTCCCTAAGTCATGTGGACCTTTAACAGTAAATCCAAATAATTATTATTTACTATCTATGAAAATTAAATATAATATAGTTAATTATTAAGACTGAGATGATAATTATACACTTAGTGTACTTTTCATTTCAAAACTTAATAAGAAATTATGCTAGTTTAATTTTTGGTTGGATGGTAAATATATGTGTATTGCCATTAATTCCTTGTGTACAATTAGTTTTTAATTGTTTATCATATTTATTTGTGATATTCATTGCTTCTAAAGTCGATTGATGCTGAGTTATACGAGAACGTATGTTAAGCCAGGTTTAGCTTTGGCGACAACAATCACAAATCCTAGATTATGAATATCTAGCGTGTACTCTAAGAGCAAAAGTTCGTGCTCTTTTTGAATTTTGGTTATGACTAAATTCAAGGAAGACTAGAAAACCACTTAATACATTTTGGATCGAAATGTCAATAAATGTTGAAGTGAGAAAATTTCACAACGTCTATCATCTTGTGAGTACAAAGAATGATGAATTATTTCATCTATTTTGCAAGTATCAATGTGCAATATTTTGCAAATTAGATTTAAGGAGCATTTAGTTGGTGTGACACTAATTTAGCTCGTGGTCATTGACCATTGATGCTGATACTTATTACAAATGACCTAATCATGTGAGTTTAGGAAAAAGGCCTATATAATTAGGGAGCTAATGATATTGGTTATAGATTGATCAATGACGAGGTCTAAAGTTGTTATCCACTTCTTGTCTAGAAGTTATGAGCAAATTGAGCTACACCTAACTCATGTTTATCTCAAATATGAGACTGTGAGGAATTTGATAACGTCTTATTCTTTTGGATAAATTCCAATGAAAATGCGAAGAAAAGGTTTAAGAACCTAAATCCTTAAGAAGTGGAGATTAGACAGAATCTTGAGGAAATCCTTGAACGTGAATAATGTTGACATTTTATGTGTAAAATGTTAGCTACCAAAGGCGCATAATATACGAGATGATGCACCTTTGAGAGTATGTAGCTTAAACTCACGCAAATGAGAAGAGTTGCCTTGTTCAATGTTCTCTATTGAATTTCATCATTGGCTGATGATTAATTCAGTTTTCAAGATACTCATAAAGAAGTTTTGATGTGACTTCATTAAACACGAACTAGTTTAAGGAAGGAACAAGTTGAGCATGCAAGGAACAATTCGAAAGTGGAGTTTAAGGATTTGGCATGTATGAGTTAGCCTTGTACAAAAGTCAAACCTTTTTCTAGAATTAGATTCTGTCTTAATCATATTGAAGTTTGCCTTCAATTTTTCCTCTCATAATAATGGTATTTGTTAGACTGTGTTTGAGTGAAGACTATTTCAGTACTAAATATGGTCTCTTAGTTAAGGTAAAGAACCTAACTATTGCTAATCCTAGTTTTCATTTATTGCTACTTCACATGGTCATGAGGGATTATGTGAAGTTGATGCACACAACAAAACCACTTTGACAAAATCGAGTACATCGATTAACTCAAGTGATAGTATTAGGTAATTGTGTAAGTTCAAATTGTCTAATTGCGAGCATTGCAAAGAGGGAATACTAGAGAAGAAAACCATTTTAAAGGGCATTTTGAGCTAAATTCACATTACTATTAATCCACTTTTGATGTTTAACATCAAAAAGAATAAAAGGGTAAGGCTAAGGCCTACTACTTCATCATTTCTGTATATATGACTGTAATAGATGCAGTCATATTTATTTGATTTCTCATAAGTAAGAATAGCTTTATGTGAGAATCAAATAAAGTTTTGTGGATTGATTGAGGTTGTAAACATGTACAAGGTACGTCTAAAGCTTTATGTGATGAAATGGAATTGAAAACATGTTGTTTGTTCCTAGACTCTGTGTATATTACGTATATCGGATGTGAGAAATAAAATTTTTCCTTAATATGGATAGAACTACAATGGTACGACCACAATTTTCAAAATTCGTATGCCCTCTAAGTTCATTACTTATATATCTCATGAGTTGTGGATTAGTCGAGTGTATGACCTAAACCACTTGAAACTAGGAGATATATCACCAACGTCGGCTATTCCTTTGTCAATCACGACAAAGAGGCTTACGGTTTTAGGTGCCTAGCTATGTCAAAATGATACATTAATTGTGAGACTATAAGAATGGTATAGTAACGAGTTATAAGAAGTTATATTCCTAGGGAATAGATTTTTTGGCTGAGATAAAAATAGTGAAATCTTTTATTACTCTAAGACTCAGGAACTAAGACCTTAGGATCACTCCATCTGAGTGGGAGAATTCTTAAGGAGAGTGAGGAAAGATGATGAGAAAGAAATTTGGGTAATGTAAATTACATCCTTATATTTTAAAATCTCAAGAGATCTTCCGAGCGATTGTTCTCTTTTTCTCTGAAAGGGATGCATCAACTTGGAAGATGTAAATGTTTGGGTTTTAGAATCTCAAGAGATCAATTCAAGCGATTGTTATCTCTTTCTTTGAAAGTGATGCATCGATAAGTTTTGGAGCGATTTAACTTTTATCTCATCTACCTCAAGGTGTACGGATGTTCCTGATCCTGACTTGAGTGGGAGCAAGATTCCTATTTCTAGTGAGAGTAGAAAATCTTGATCCTAGTGGGAGTTCCTATAAGGAGCTGGAACCTAATGGGAGCAAAAATATTATTATTTTCTAGTAGGAGTGGAGAATTTGATCTTTGTAAGAGTTTATATAAGGAGCTTGAACCTAGTGGAAGGAAATGCATGAGCCTACATGGGATAAAGCCTCACGACAACATTTTTTCAATAAATGAATCGATAATAATCCTTTTAGTAACTTCACAAGTCAAGGATGAATCAACGAGTATGTAAGAGGTTCACTTATCCCTGTGTACATTGGTTGGAATAAAACGATGGAAGTGCAAATGACATTTAAGATAAAACCATGTTGAGAACCGGTTGATTTACCCAAAGGGTAAACACCCATTGGAGATAAGTGAATACATGAGCAATAAATCGAGTGAGATATCGATAATCGCTAATGGGGATTTATGCAACGAGATTGGAAGTCCATCTTGTTGAAAGAGTTACCTTCATCAAATAGACTTTGACATTGGGGATAGTCTATACCTCAACCTACATCAATGAGATTTAGAGACTCTTTTTTACTAGAGAACTTGAAGTAGAGACCTATATAGTTTAGCCTAATGGTCTCATTGTTCTTTGAGAAGATAGTATATTTATATCTGTTATGATAACACCATGTGTTTCAAGGTAAATCTAGTTATTCTAACCTTGTGTGGACATCACACTTATTGCTAGGAATGGTCTAGCATACTTGAATAACTCTAAAGATTAGTCATGATCCAACTTTGAGATTTATTAATATGGGTTGACCTTGGAGTCAAACTGCAAGAGATCGTTTGAGTGAATTGTTGTCCCTCTTTATGTGAGATGGATCAACAAAGTACTTGAATACTTCAAAATGCAGAAATACATAACCTATAGATAACCCCGTAACTAAAAGCAAGTTTCTTAGTGAGTTCATATGTCCATAAACCTTTATAAAAGGAAGAACATGTAAGTAATGTTATTCACGTAAATGTCATGTGAATGTTTTTGTAACATAGAGTACATAAGTTGATTACAAGATCATGTCTTCTAATACACAAGTCAATGCCTATGTGTGTAAAATGCCTAGAATTTGCTATATATTTAAGTTAGCTAGCAAATATTGATCCAACATATAAGGTGGATGTTGAAAAGCAGTGAATAAGATACTTGAATGCTTTAAAGGCACTGCAATACACTGTGTTATTATAAGAGCTTACGATAAAATGAGACACAATTGCTAGTTGGATAAGTGATATGGATAAGAGGGATGTCTATATCTAACTATGTGTTCTTACTCGACAGAACTGCCATTCAGCATTATTGCGAGGAGCACGTATGATGTGTAAACTATGAGTAAAATTTTTGTGAGATCGAGAAGTTCGAAAGTAGCGATTGTGTGGTTATAAACTAGGGGAAGGCATACGTTTCAGTAGTATAAGCTGTTGTTGGATACACTTTGGTAGAATGAAGTCATTCTACAAAATACGCCTTCTGGCAGGATTAAGCTGTGAGCTGTTATATATCCCTTACAGGTGTATAACAATTATGCTCTTATTGTATACTGGTCGCGCGGTCTATTTGTCTGTATGACGAGAAGATCGAGCATGGTTATGTGAGTCTTAACCATGTTACATGATGATGTACTATACAATCATGTGCTAGCAGGAAATGTTAAAAAAACAGTTCGCGTATGACAGGTGAACTGGGCTCGGACGGTCAAGGTATGAACCGAGACGTTCGACCGAGCCCAATTGGTGAGCCCAATTGAAATGGACCCATAAGGTCCATTAGGGCCCATAAGAATAAGGTCTAAACCCATTAGGCCCAAAATGGGCCCAATGAGTAAAGCCCATTATAAGCCCATTTAGGGCGCTTATATAAAAAAGGAAGGAGGGTAGATGAGAAAGAAGGAGAAGAAAGAAGAGAGAGGAGGAGGAGAAGAAAAAGAAAAGAAGAAGGAAAGAAAGAAAGAAGAAGGAAAAGAAGGGAAAAAAAATGGTGTAGAACATTGTTTCTCCCATCCCCTTCCTTACTCCATCTTCATCTTCTCTACCTCTTCCTCACTCCACGGCTTTCATTTTTATTGATCTTGATCCACGTGGCATCTAGACGACGAGATAACTGAGATCTCCCGTTGACGACTCGACTGTGGTTAGCTCGCGAGACTAACATCGAAACTTGATCATGGCATTGCCGTCTGCTGCTGTTGAGGACGGTTTTCCGCTGCTATTGAGGTTAGTAACTCGAATCTGCTTAATTATACCGTTTATTAGTTAAACCAGTATTTTTTCTTCAATAACCTATTATGACTGAAAATTATTTAACCTATGCACACACAAAAAAAACTTCATTTTTATGACCAATTAAACGTTATTTTGTTCTCATACAAAAGTGAATAATTCTCTTAATGATAGCAATTATTTCATGCATGCATCATGTAAAGAGAGAAATTTTTGAATAAGAGGATATTTTTGAAAGAAATTTACCATGCTAATAGTATTTTAAGTATGCTTGTCTTCTAGTGGTAGTATTTGGTGGATATCTAATTAATTATTATCCTGTTGGGAAATACACAGGTTGTTTTTTTTACATTTAAATTTCAATAATAAAACAACAATCCTTTTAATATCTCAAATGCAACAACCAGGAAAACAATTTCACAAATGGAACATAGTGAGTGAAATCCATGTGCTTTATAGTCCCATCTTATCCATCGGTTTCTCTCTCACACACAAACACACACAAAAACTTCTCCTGCCCTTTTTCCCTGGCTAACATTTCCAACACCTTTCTCTCTCTTCCATCACTTTTTCACCGCCACCACTATCAAGTTTCACGCCACCCCTTCTCAAGGCATTCTCTTCATTGTCTCCCTTGTCGTCCGCTTCTCCATTGCTTTAAGAGAGGCTCTGCTAATTCGTGGTGGCAAAATCGATGTGGTGAGATCTCTAACATCTCGTTGATGTCATTTGGCTGATAAAACTGATAAGCTCCAACTAAGAAAAGACTAATGGCAGCACCGACGAACCACAAAGACCGATGAGCTTGAATGACGTGGTGGTTATGTCTATGAGACGGATGCAAAAGATGCAACATGACACTTAGAAAATAAGGGAGACCAACGAGATCAATCAACGTGGCGACAACGCTTGGTGATGGCAGCGATGTTAGATGAATGCCACAAAAAAAAGGATGGCAGCAGAGGAAATGGCAGTGGCTAGGGCTTCAAAACCCTAGCCTGCTGCCTGTTAGGTTCAAAATAATCTGTTTGGTCCTTATAGTGTTGTAAAATGGTTAATCGGTCCCTAATCTTCAAAATTATCATAACAGCCCCAAAAAAATGCATATTAGTCGCAAATTTCCATGGTTGAACACTAAAAATTCTACCAAACTATAAATGTGGTAATGTACTTGTTGTGTACTCATCTATATAATTGTCATTTTGAAATATTATAGATTGCACATGTTATGTACTCGTCATTAAGAATTAACATTCATTACGTTTCAAAATAACATTTCTATAATATGTAGGGTTGTACACGCTTTGTAATTATCTATTAGGTCATGTACTTATTATATACTCACTTGTACAAATTTGTATTCATTTTTGTTAACGTTTTGTACTCATCTAGTAACTAGATTTCAAAATAACTTTTTGTATACTTTGTAAACATTTGTCAATATTGTACTTGTTTTCTACTTGTAATTTTACCAAATAGTAAAAAAATATTAAAATGGTCTTTAAATTTTTGTTGTCTCGTAATCCGTTTGTATTCATTTTGTATGTATTTATTGGTATTATACTCATTTTGTATTCATCGAACATGGTCAAACTTTTTCTGGCATATGGTCAAACTTTCTAGCCCATGGTCAAACATTCTAGCGTATAATCAATGTAGAGTCAAATTCTGATGCACAGTCAAAAAGAAGTCAAATTGAGACATTTCTTAAATACTATTTTAGCATGTTTCCATTTGTGAAATGATTTTAAATATTGTTGCATTTGTGTATTTTAATTTTTTTTTGTAATTCTTCCATTAAATAATAGGGTAATTAACTACTCCATCAATAAGTTTTGGCTAAATCTACAAGTGCATCCCTTAGTTTTTAGGTTCTCAATTTTAACTCAATAGAGCAAATTGATCCCTCCATTAGTGACTTTTCAATGATTATTTAAATATTCCCACATTTAATGCTTCTAACAAGTTGTAGTTATGTGTGTCGCTCTTTGCTTTTGTGCGCAACTCCCTATAAGACTTTTAAGTTGCGTGCATAGTCATGCCATTATGTCTGTTAGTTCTTCTTAGCTGCCAAATTTACGTTTTTTATCCCATATCAACGTATGTTTTCTTTTGTGCATTTTGCTTCGACAAGTTTTCAGCCTTTGACATACATGCGTAGCATAGTGCTTCCACGCTAGCAGTTTAATGATATGATCATTAGGTTTGAAATTATTTGGATATTGCATTGATTCAATTATATCTTATCAGTTTGCCGAATCTCAACGTTGTCTTATTTTGCGTTAAGCACAAAGCATCCCTTGTTAGTGTGCAATCCTTCAATGCACTTGAAATCCCAAGAGACCTCCTTTTTTGCATTAGTTGAGTGATAAAGTCTTTTGTGTATTTTGCCTTATGAAAGCAATAAATCCTTACGTGTGTAATTAAATTTTCTCTAGTCAAGCAAGCATGCACACGCTCATGCTTCATTTTGAGTAACTCATCACATCTCTTTGGTCCAAAACTTACATGTGTTGTCCATGTTATTCCGTGTGTAAAAACTACAATTTATATGTAATCCTTTGTTAAATATAGTATTTTGGCACTATTTTAATTCAGTTGCATCCTTATTTTTCTCTAGCCTTCTTTACGTGCAAAAGGCATTGTTACGTATGCAAATCTTGAAGTTGTATGATAGACACCTTCATTACCTATGCAACCAAATACTTCAGCAATTTCACTCTTTTGTTGGATTTTCAAGATTAATCCAATCTCTAAGTTACGTATAGAAGCTTTAGGTTGTGTTCATAATAGTTTTTCTTTTCCCAAATAGGGAGTATTGTAATTGGATTATGTGCAATATATCATGAACATTTCTAAAAAATGTACATAACAAATGGTTACATGCATTATTTGAAATGACTTCCAGATTTTGTTAATCATCAAAATTTGGAGGAATTTCAATATTGATCACCACGTGTCCACTATGGAGTTGGGTTGATGGTTTAGGGAAGGGGGTTCAGAGAAGAGACAAGAAGGTGATTAAAAAGAAAAATCTATTGAAAACTTAAGAGGAGACAACATCAATCTATGATTGTTTGCAGTGACGAAGGCAGGTATTTTTTTTGCCAAAGGGCACAACTCACCAGAGGTGCTGCAGTCTCCGGAGGTACTAGCGGGCAGCGGCGACAACGAGTGGGATTGGTCTCCTCCTCCCTTTGGCCTTCTCTGTAGTGGCGATGAAATCATGAAACCGCTACAATCCCTAATCTGTCTTTATTTTTTTTTACTTGGATGAGACCAAAGCGATGTCATTTTGGGCACGTGCCCCTACCAGCCCCAGTCTCCCTCCGTCTTTAATTGTTCGAGAGAAGTGTTACATTGATAGCAAAGGAATTTAAGAGAGAGAATAGAGGATAAAGAATGAAAAGAATAAGTTAATTGTTTTTAGGTTTGCTATATCAATATTAGTATGATGGTAGATGTATCGGAGAAAGAGATGAATGATCTAGCGATAAGTAGGTCAAGAAGGTTGGTTGTCTGATGATGGCCTAATTTAGAATGTTGTATTTAGTTACTTGAATCAAGATGCGTTTAAGGCTGAAAAGGTATTTATTGTCTTTCACAAGAAAATTAACATCTTAAATAGAAAATTAACGTGAGGGATTAATTATTAGGGTTTTAGAAACAAAAGGTTGCACTCTTTGATTGTGATGAACCTCAAGGACTAAAATGTAATAGCCTTTGTAATATGGGCCGGATGCAACGTAGGGAAGAAAAAATGATCTGGCCGGTTCAATTGGAGAAGGGCGTATCGAAAAGAAAATGAAACAGTAAACTAGTAGACATTTAAAATTTGACTTGGAATCGGTAAACCGAACATAAATTGGACCGGTTAAAACCGGCAAAAACTAGAATCCAATCGGAACCAGAACCGACAGACAAAAACCGGAGGGCTACGGTTTAGGTTCCGGTTTCATCCCTCTAGAAACCGTCGAACCGGCGGTTCGAACCATCATTTCCTTCTTTTTTTTTTCAACTCTATAAATACCCCTATCCTATTCCTACCAATTTCACACTATTTCTTCTCTCTCAAAAATTTATTGTGCTCTAAATTGCTCTTATTAATTATTTATATACTTTATTATTGCAATTACGTTTTCTATATTTCTCAAAGTTTTTTTTTGCAATTATATTTTTCAAATTCTTTCTACTTTTTTACTATAGTTTAATTTAGTTATTTTGTTATTTCATTACATTTAATAAATTTTAATGAGTTTTTTTAATTTTATTTAAAATTATGTGATATAATTACTATTAGAATAATTAATTTGTTTGAAAATTATTAAAAAAATCTTTGAAATATAATATATTATTAGTACTATAATTAATTATTGAATATAAAAAAATTTACAAACCAGAAAAAATCGACGGAATAAAAAAGCGGATTAAAAATAAAATTTCAAAAAAAAAGAACTAAACTGAACCGAAACCGGCGAATGAACCGATCAAAACTAGTTAAAATCGAAATCAAACCAAATCGAAACCGAATACAACCGTGAGAACCACTTTTTAATTCTGGTTCTTCTATTCCAAAAATTAAAACCGCCGATTCTTAAACCAGAATGAGCAGTTTTCAAACCGACAATAAATCTTGAGGGAAGGAAACATCTAACAAGTACCGCACTCCTTTTGAAAAGTTAAAAAAAAAAAACCCAAAACTCTTTTCCTTCGAAAGAAAAAAAAAAAGAAAACCAACTTCTCCAAAAACAACGTGTTTCTCGCATATCGTACCCAAACTTACTAGAACCAAGTATATTCTGCGAAGTCGGCGTAAAAACTACCACCCTCGAGCACATATCTACAGCGCCCCAGTCAACCCAAAAACATCAACTCGAAACACCAACCCTAACCCTAACCCATACCGAAGAGAAAGAGAAACCCAAATAGCTTACTCCTCTTGCTCCTCCATATAAATCCACAAACCCCACATTCACGTCCACCACTTCGAATTCTAGACTTCCCAACATATATTTCTCCAATTCTAGATCTCTTCTTTTCTTCACAATCTTTTCCTTACCCGATATTTCCTTTGTGGGTTTCGACTCATCCGTTCGAAGACGACGAAATCCAAGAGAAACGTCGTTATTGTTGTTATTAGTGGTGATTTTTGTGAATGGTAGAAATCTTAAGCATTAGTAATTACATGCTCTCCCTTTGTCAATCAAGGGCGGGCTTTATCTCTGCTGCCTCTGCTTTTGCTTTCGGATCCTGCAAGGAAGGCTGGTACTACCGCTGCATCGGTGTCGACCCCTGAATCCATTCTCATAGTCTTCGTTTTTTTTTTGGTTTTTTGAAAAAAAAGACATTTTTTTGTTGAAAATTTTTGTTTTGGAATAAAAATCAAAAGGGTTGTTTTTGAATTTGTTGAATCTTGAAAAACAAAATGTTGCTGTACAATCAGAAGAAAAATCAGGCCTTTAAAGGAGGCAACAGGCTCTTGATTAGCGTTACTGTGTTGGGAAGTGCCGGTCCGATCCGATTCGTTGTTAAGGAGGAGGAGCTTGTTGCTTCTGTTATTGATACCGCTTTGAAGTCATATGCTCGTGAGGGTCGCCTTCCTGTTCTTGGTTCTGATCTGAATGATTTCGTCCTCGACTGCCCCAATGCCGGCACTGGAGGTATGTTAATTTCTAACTCATTTTCAATCAATTTTGGTTATTTCTTTTTGAAGTTATTCGATTTTGAGCAATACCCACGTGAGAATTCGTGTAAAGTTTCGACCTTTTTGGTTCATTTTTATATATTTTCTCTAATTTTTGTGATTTGATTATGCAGCTTTATCTCCATGGGACACAATTGGGTCACTTGGGGCTCGCAATTTCATGCTGTGCAAGAAACCTCAGGAGATGAAGATGGCTGAGAATCAAAGACCAGATGCTGCAATTGCTCAGAAAGGAGGTGGGAGCTGGAAGTCATGGATTAATAAATCCCTCAATCTTAAGATATCTTCTCATTGATTGAATTTCCAAGTCACTGAATTTGGAATTGTTTCTATCATTATTTAGCTTATCATATTTATGGTCATGGTTGGAATTTGTCTACTTTGTTATGCGATGTTGTCTGGATTTTCCTGTTCTGTTTTTGAGTCTCAATGACCTGAAGAATTGTCATTCAGGGGAAATAAAGTGGTACCTTTCTTGGAAGTTTCATTTGGAATAAAATAGACAGATTTTGATTGTTATGTTTTATTCTTATTTTACTTCTTGAAGTGGTATGCTACTAGCTGTTCTCTTTTATACTATAGTGGTAATATGAATTGTATTTGGTTGTCAATTAGTATGCATAGTGACATATTTGATGAGGCCTTGCGTGATCTGAGGAAACCTGAAAATGTCAACATGACCAATTTGGGCCCTTTTTTAACAAGTTTGGAGAATTCTTTTTCATAGTAAAAGACATTTTATTAGAGAATTTCTTTATAATTAATGGTTTCAATTAGATGGTTGGTATACCAAGTTAGTTGAATGAATTTGGCCGCTAGTCTTAACTAGCACAGGTTGACCAGTTGCTTTAGATATTGAAATTCAAACACAAAAAGGAAGCATTTGCAAGAAGTGGCAAAATTTTGTATTCTATCTAATTCTTAAGCTTTTGGGTGATACATTTGTAATTATGATTCTTTATAGTATGTCATGAAGCAAAAGTAGCTGTTGGAGTCAGAAGTCATTTTGAAACAATGAAATTTCAAGACTTGGACTACGTCGTGGTTAAATCAGTAGCTTCTCTTTCTGGTTTTCGAATTTCTCCTGGAGAGCAAAGAAACAAAATCATCTTTACCTAGTTGAGGATCACTTTGCTAGTTATTTTGAAGATAGGAGCCGATCTTCGATTTTTTTCAAGTTTGACAGGTTGAGTTTTTTATTTCACTCTCTCTTTGTAGTTTAGCCGCCTTATAATTAGTAGATTAACTTTCCTCTGTTGCCTGCATACTTGTTCAAGTGCCAAGGGAGTGTATGTGCTAAACTTGAGTTCAGGAGATTTCTCGACTTCTTTTTCTTCTCCTTCTTCATGTTCTTCCTTTCTTTGCCCTTTCTCCTTGTCACACTCTTTATTGTAGGATGAGTTCGATGGAAGGTCAGTCTCGGAGCTGGACTATTCAAGAGAGTCCTTAACGAAAATTGAGTAAATAGGCGACGTCTTTTTTCCGTCTGGCGTTGATGATGAATGTCTTAAGACAATTCTCTGCTCAATTAGTCGAAAATGGAGTGGACTCCTTTGATAGTTTGTCGAACCATGACTGTACATACTCCACTAAGGTAAGAGAGAAAAACCACCGTATAATGGCATCCTTTTGTGCTTAGAGGAGCATAAGGGATCTATACATCTGCGTGGTCTTAATGATCACCTTGTCCGATGCAATTTGGCCTTATTATTTCTTGGATCTTTCCTTAGGCTATGTTTGGTTGGAAGGATGGAAAGTGGAAAGGAGAGGACAAAGTAGGTAGAAACGAAAGGAGAGGAGAGAGTGATTTTCAACTGTCTCTTGATTGTTTGATTTGTTAAGGGAGGAAGGTAAAAAAATATGTTCATGTCGTTTGGTTTGAAGATTGATGAAAAGGAAGAGAAAATATATTAAATTATTTGAAAAGCTTTCTTTCATCTCAAATCTCTCCAATTTAGAGGGAAAGCAAAAGGCACAAAAGATCAAATTTGATGGAATAAAATTGGATGGATGGAAATGAAAGTATCCATCACTTTTCCTCTGCCAAACCAAACAGTATAAGGAAGGAAGGAATTGTTACTTTCCCTCCACCCACAATACACTCTTCCAATTTCTACTCAAACAAACATAAGCTGTTCCCCGGAAAAAAGAGACTCTTACTCATTCACCCTTACCAATTTATCAATATGCTCTTATCAACAATGAACACACCGTCTTGTCAGCAGATTATCATCAGCAGAAGCCTCAACTTATCGCACATAGCTAGTGTGTACAAGATTTCCTTCGCTCACAATCTTTCGGCTTGTTTTTGATTGATAGCTTTTCGTTTATTGATTTTCTAATATGCTGAATATGCCCACATTATTTATTATTTTTTTTAATATGCTGAATAAGTCTATCAACACCAACACATTGAATCGTATTAAATGTCGAAACTGTGTATGAGAAGAATATGTATAATTAAACAAGAGGACTACTCCAAAAAAAAAAAAAGAAAAGAGAAAGTATTAAACAAGAGGGGCCTCCAATTTTTATTTGGACAGCAAAGCGAACTTCATATTTTGTTTTATACATGAAATTCACATGGATCGTCGCATCAGAATTCCTGACGACAGAAGATAATGATTGAAGACATTCATGTGCTTATGCTCTGCGCTACCTGTGAACCTTCTGTTTTTCATTTTTATCAGCGCGAGTATGTAGAGTCAACTTAGTCAAAAAAAAATACGTATGAACTCCAAAATGTCTACGTAATTAATCCTCAAATCAGGACTGAATTTGCGCTTCTTTGCTACAGCTTATCAAAATTACAAAATAAATTAAATAGAAGAAATTATATCTTATGAATGTGATAGATTGAACAAATATACCACAAGACTTTCAGTTCATTGTATTTCGAGCAAGTCTAACACTAAAAAATCGATAATTCAATTCTTTGTGGAAAAAATAAAATTACTTATTAAAAGGAATTAAAAATGTATGAAATCATACTGTAATATACAAATCAAGTGCGCAACCAAGTAAGATCTGGTGGAAGCACTTGATCCCTAATTTTGTTTTAACTCAACATTATAGTACGTGTGTTTATTAACAATATATGAATGGTGATCCACACAAATATTTAGTTGAACTAAAGGAAAAGGTGTGACCTTGTTTGTCAGCTAATAAATGTAGACTAGTGTTACACCTACGACATATTAATGGCGTGGGACACTATCCACCAAAAACACATGGTTAGTAGAATACCACAAGAGTGCCTCATTCGCTATTTTATTCTCCTAGTCAAAATTTGACATTTATGTTTTTTTTTACAAAAAAATTACATATCAAACAGATCACTGTTAAAGTAATATTGTTATTTTTCCATTTTGAGTAGAATCTACTTGGAATATTATATTGGTGCGTTTATTTGAAGTGAATTAGATAAAAATGTATTATAAAAATAAATTATATAGTAAAAAAAGTTGAAAGAATTACGTCTTTTTAAAATAAATTATCAAGAGAGAGAAATATATACAAAGTTGTTTTATTTTAATTGGAAACAACTATTTAATATATGTGTGTAGACTCAATTAGGAAACATGAATAAGATACAATGAGGAAAAAACGTTTCTCTAAGAGACAAAAAAAAAAAGAAAGAAACTTCGCAAGATATTAATAACTAGTGTTGTTTGTGCAAGTTGATTGAAGGAAATAATGAATTAAAAGACATAGAAAACACAAACGAATCGTAATAATTCGTCGTGGAACCACTTGAACTTTCACCATTCGAGCCACTCAAAATTTTAATTTTAAAAATTCACTTTCAAATTTAGATAGAACATCACTATAAGTTTGGCTATGACTCAAATCTTTCAAAGCTTAATTCAAACCAACAACATATTTTTTAAGGCTTACAACTAGCCTATACTCTCCAGCATTTGGAACTTGACTCTCAATTGATTCCGAAAAGCAAAAATTGTCTCACTATTTTTCTTTTTTCTCAACAAACCTCACTTGAACTACAAAACTTAAAACTTCACATTGGAATCAATAGAAAAGAGAAAAAATATAACTAGAACTCGACAAAATGTAGTCATGATATCTCTTGGAAAAAATATCGTGCTGGGATTGGACTGTATTCACACAAGTACATATTTCGTACAAAAAACATAAAATATCTAAGCAATGGTAGGACTTCTGCTAGTAACGTTTCCATCATCTTTACGAACTTTTGGAATTCACATTTGTCCTTCAGAGTACAATGAGGTCGCTCGGCAATGGCATCATGGAAAATAATAGAATCATAACTTAATTACCAGCGATATCTTCATATGTTACATATTAAAAACTATCATGCATGCAAAGACTTCTATTTTACTGGCAAACTGTTGATTCAAAAGTTAACAT
This sequence comes from Flueggea neowawraea, assembly GCA_948243855.1. NCBI lineage: Eukaryota > Viridiplantae > Streptophyta > Magnoliopsida > Malpighiales > Phyllanthaceae > Flueggea > Flueggea neowawraea. Next base: position 22,876 of record CAODLS010716209.1, read on the forward strand.
TCGACTTTGATAGCACTATCTGAAAAAAATTATTAGGTCAAATATAAAGAAAGCACTTGTTTGGAGGGAAAAAATTATTAATGTTCTCATATCAAGATTCGAAGAGTATGACCTCTCTTTGTAAAAAAATAAGATTTATACTTCAAATTCTATGTTCAAATCTCACAGAAAAACAACTATGAAAGAAAATTATCATGCATCTACCAATAAATTGTTTCAACTTTTTTAATTAAATCATTAATCTACAATTATCCAATTCACAAAATGTAAACCAGCCTCATAAATATATTCCCCTTTATAAACAGTTATCTGAACCAAGTTATATTGGTTTTTTCTCAGTTTCTTCGGCCAGCAATTTGGCATTGACGAAAACATGAGCTCGTCATGTAAGCAAATCCAATGGCCATTTTTTTATTTTTATTTTTATTTTTAGTATCACAGTAATTAATTAAGTAAATCTATGGCTAGCTAGGAGACAGCTATGCTTTAGATCCGTAACTGCGATATAAATTAGGGATTGAAGTTTTCCATAAAATGTACCGATTAACCTCTTTCTATTTCATCTTTATTTCTATTCAATAATTTTTGGTTTGATTTGAATGTAATGAAAGTATTGTTGTTGTACGAGGAGAATTATTATTTAATTATAAATTTATAAGACTAATTTAATTTAAATAATATGAGATATTTAACACACATATTTAGATTGAATAATTAATGAGTAAAAGGGCAATATATACCTGAACATCACCCTAGACTATTATATTAGAGGTGACTCTTATACATTTTAATATTCTGTAAAATATTTTATAAAAAAATTATTATTTAATTATAAATTTACGAGATAACTCCACTTAAATAATATAGATACATAGACAGTATAGATGAAAGTGTATCATCCTTTCCTTTTACTGTCTTTGCAGCTGATGTGACTCTGTGTTTATTAATGACATTGAGTTTTTATTTAAAAAATGGATATGAAATTGAATGTTGATTCTGCTTAAGCAATGCATCGGTTTTACGTCAAAATCTCCATCTTGAATTAGTTACCAAAACGGTTTGGACTTGGTTTATAATTTATGTTTCTCTTCTATATGTGGCGTAGAATGGATCAAGATCCATTAGACTCGACAAATATTCTAAAATCTGTTAATAAAAATTGAACTAATCCATAGTCAAAAGAACTATAAATGAGATGAGTCAACCAACATTAATGAAGAGGTTTATTTTAGTTTGATTTTTGGTTTATTTTATAATTTTTTTAAGTTTATATATTATATATATTTTTAGTTTGTAAAAAAATTTCTAGATTATTTTTTCATTAAACTATATTACTACTTGATTAATTTTTTTGAGTTTAATGAATCTTTTTTGCAATCTCTATCACTTTCTATTTTTATATTTACATTCACTTTCTAATTTGATAAGGTCAATTTATTTTTTATATTTATTTACGCTTGCTTTTGGGTTTGGTTGAAAGAAAATGATTACTTGTCCAATAAAAGTCTTGAACCAAACATCAGGTTGGGAGAAGATTTGGTTTTTATTTGGTTTACTTGTTTGAGAGAATACATTTACTTGTTTGACGAAATTCTTGAATCAAACATAAGGTTGGGAGAAAACTTGGATTTATTTAGTTTACTCTCAGTTTTTAAGGATGGGAGATGTAATACTCTGTCCGTTCCGATCAATTCTCTATAGTGTTCTGACCAAATTTTAACTAGGTCCTTGGTGAAACGTCATTCGACGTCAAATGATTTTAGTTCAATCCCAATTTGAACCTCGAATGATTGAAGTGATGTTGAGTGTTGGAAGATGTTTGAGAATGTTTAAGAGTGTATTAAAAAATGACTTGATGATTTAGAGGATGGTTTGATGTTTGATGTTGAATTATAGATGTATTTTCGAGGATTAAGTGTTATAGAACCCCAAGGGAGGTTCGATACACGTTTGGAAGCGTGAAATGTAGAGTACGTGGCTGGAATAGTGAACAACGCACGTTGTCGAGACAAGCAAGACGTATGTTATCTGAAAAAGGAGCACAACGTACGTTGAGTAGGCACAATGTACGTTATTTGGGATGCAAGGATGATCAATGTACGTTGGCATGAACGACGTACGTTGTTTTGTGTTTGTTTCAGATCCGTAGCTACTGGATGCATCACAACGTATGTTTATGATGTATGACGCACTTTGTGGATGACAATAACGTACTTTGAGCATAAGAATGATGCACGTTGCTTTGTTATTTCGCTGAAATGATGCGTTTTGATCAGCCCATTCATATAAACCCCAAACCCGACCCTCTTCGTCATTTCTCTCCATTTTTCACTCAAAACTCTCTCAATCTAGTCCGAATCACTCTCTCCTTGCTCACCCATCATTCCTAAACATCTCTGGAGGTAAGATTTCAGTTCTAATCACTTCTTTTCATCCATTTCATGCATTTAATTTCTGAAAATTGTTTTAGGCCAAAAATGAAATGGGTTTCAATTTTCGGATGATTCTTGATGGATGGATGTTAGAGGATGTTAGAATATATCAGATAGGACTTAAATAAACACGATTCAGGCTTTGAATCAAAAGATTTGATGAGTTTTTGGTTGAGCTAGGGATATATTCGGGTTTGGTTGATTTTGGCCAAATTTGTTGTTTGTTTGGTGAAAGTGTTGATATATTAATGTTCCTGAGGTTGAGATCGATCTATGTGGTGATTGGTTTTGATATTTATCTGTCAAATCGAGAGTTCGGTATTTTTGAGAATAAACTTATGGTTTTAGCTGGTTTTGAAAATTTTGGAAACTTGGAGCAAGATTTGTAATTTTAAAATATGAGGTATAGATTTGTAATTTTGAAAAACTTGGTAAAGATTTGTAATTTTGAGGAATTAGGCTAGTTTTGCAAATTCTGGGAGTTCGAAAAGAAATTTGGGAATTCTGACTTATGGATGTCTAGTTGGTAATCCCGGCATTCTTTTAGGATTCTTTTGAAATTTGTTAAGTCTCAAGGACTAAAACATAATTTTACACTGGTCAGGGACCAAACTGTAATTTTACTTAGATTTCATATTTAGGGTCAAGTGTGATAGATTCTCACCCGGAGTAGATTTTCAGTAATTTTGAGGGTCTGAGTCTGCATTGCATTGCATTGCATTCATATTCAGTAAGACCACAGTACCGTATCTGACTCTGTTGTAATTTGTCTCTGTTCTCAGTTCTGTTTAGCTCCTGAAGCGACTAGTCCTTCACTAGTGAACCGCTATTGGATTATTAGCTTGGTGTCCAGGTGAATGGATGATAGCTTCAGACACATAGACTGTGTTTTCTAAATTATATCGTTTTTGTTGTGTTTGACCATCTGCATGTAATTTGGTATAATTAAAGGATAGGAATCCTAAAATCTGTCTGTGTGAAACCTCTATTGTGAAAATGGATTTTTCCTTTTGAAATTTCAAAGGTGTTTGAAAATAAATATTATGTTTTAATATTTATATTGAGTTTTGGAAACAAACCTTTTGTATGGATTTCAGAAATGCTTTGTAGAAAATATTCTTTCTGGATTTAAGAATGTTTCTAAAACAGATATTTTGTTCTGAAATGAGTGTTCCGATCTGAAAAAGAATAAATGTATTTCTACGCTTTGAAATAGTTTTGGAATAAATATTTTGTCTGAAAGTCGGAAATGGATTTTGTATTTCGATATGTTTTCGGCAAAAACATAACGATATGGGCACCTAGCTATGGGGTACGTAGCCTTTGGTATACCAATGCTCAGTCAAGGCCCTAGTTACCGGGATAAAGGCGTGACCGTATATTCGGCCAAATACATGCTATATTCAGACTAGTGGCAGAGCCCACTTTGTCTATCAGTTATCAGATCAGGTCCCGTTGAGTTAGAATATTTCTGACAGAAAATGTTTTTCGTCAGAAAATATTTTGGAAAGTTTTCGTCTGAAAATAAATTTGGAAATATTTTGTCTGAAAATGATTTGGAGACTTCTGTTGAAAATGCTTTGGAAAATACCTTGTCTGAAAAATATTTTGGAAGTTTTATGTCTGAAACTATTTTGGAAAGACAAAGACGAGTTTTGACAAAGATTTTGAAAGGAAATATTTTTATTTCTATTTCCTACTTGGAAAACTAAATATTTTATTTGGAAAATATTTTAGCTAATACGTTCATTTGACTATTGGTTGCCTTGTTTGCGAAAGATTCGAAATAATTTTTGAAAATATTAGTACTCAATATATAGTGTGTATACGTACGTACATGTATATCTGCATGTGACATATTTTGAAACGGTTTTCAAAACAGTTTTTGTGAGACATGTATGAGACGTTTTGAAATGTTATCTCTTACTCGGTTTGACCTCCTTTTCTTTCTTTGTTCTCTTTTTACTTATTCTTTCAGGTGCTTTGTAGCGGTTGTTGATCTTCCGTGCTCAGTGAGGTATTTGTCAGCAACGAGTGCCTTGTTGTTCGGGCTCTACTCTCAGTTCTGTTAGATGCTCCACATACCGAGTAGTGAGTTGTGTTCTGTATTTTAATTTGAAATGGTTTAAATTGTTTATTTAAATTATTTATTTATTTAATAATTTTATTATTATTAATATTTGGGAATATTATTTTTAAAACTTATTTTTGTTAAACGGTTTTAATTTGGTTAATTAAACTGTATTTGAGTGTTAGTTTTGTACTCTGATGCTGTGCGAGATGGGTCAGGCTTTCATAGACGGTTCGTCTCGTACGCCGGTCATGGCCTGACTTGGGTCGTGACAGGAGATGATTACTTGGTTGAAAAAATATTAGGCTTTTATTTGGCTTACTTTTGGTTTTGAATTTTTTTTACTTTTGGTTTATATTTGGTTTACTTTTGTTTTAGCATTTTTTTGATGAAACTTTTGAACCATATATAAAGATGGGAGAAGATTTGATGTCTTGTTTTGGTTTCCTTTTGGTTTTTAAGGTTGTGAGGTAATTACTTGGTTGACAGAATATTTGGTTTTTATATGGTGTATCTTAGTTTTTAATTGGTTTAGTTTTGGTTTTGAATTTTTGTCTACTTTTCGTTTTTCATTTTTGTTTCACTTTTGTTTTTTATTGGTTTACTCATGGTTTCGGGTTTTCGTTTAATTTTGTTTTTTATTGGTCACTTAATATGTTTATGTTGGTGTAGAAAAAGCAGCATGCAGGTGGTAAAAGAAGAAGTATGTTAACTGAACCGTATGAATTTGGTGAGGAGAAGTGACGGAAAGATGATAAAGCAATAAAGAACAAGTTGAAAACACTTCATTTTATCAAAATTCAAGTGTAAGAAACAAAAACTTAAAATTTTATTTTTAATATTAACAAATTCAATTTTTTAATTTTAAATTTAAATTAATTTTGTCAAAATTTTCAGATATATAATTGAATTATATTTTTTCCTTGATATGCTGAATTATTTATGTTAAGGTTTCTGAATGCATATATTGACTTTCATGCAATACATTTGATTGTTTCAATTTTGTCTCTAAATTAAATTATAAGTTTCAAATTTAGATTACAAAAATTTGAATAAAATGAAGTGGAGATAGAAAAATGAAATTGCAAGTGTCATTGTCGACCAAAATAAACTATATAATGTTTTTGAAAACAATTATTCTTAACATTCTGTTATAACAAAAATTTAATTGATATATTTGATTATTATTTTCAAATATTTTATTTCAATTTTTTTTAAAAATATATAAATTCTGTTTTTAACTTTTTAATTCAATATAACTTATTTTAAAAAAAATTGTCTAAATAAAATTATATATTATTAAATTAGTTTTTTTTAAGGATATATAACATTGCATTACAGGCACATGTAAGTGAAAAGCAACGCTGAGGTTGATGGCGCTAAGGTTTAGGTGAGTTTGTCGGCCATGAGTTCTTGAATGGCGTATAAAATTTATCATTGACGTTTAAAATACCACATTCGGATCTAGCAGAAACCACAGTTTGCGTTAAAGTGTAATATTGATTTTTAAAACATTTTTTTTGTAATTAATCCTTAGAATTATGGAAAATTCTTATCTATATTAAGTGTATAGTTTCGCTTATGTACTATACAAATAAATGAGTAAATATTTTTTTGGGATATATTTTAAGAGTGGATCAAACTGAGTCCAGTTATTTATATATTATTTTCTAATTTACATAGTACACAAGTGAAACTATACACTAAATATAAGTAATAATTTTCTAGAATTATTGTTGTTGACAAATTATATGTAATAAAATATATGGATTAACCAGTGGTGTATGGATTGAGATTTGAGATTCAAGTGTTCTAACACTAACAACAAATATTCTCATAAATGCCACTATTAATTTATCAACTGTTAAACAAGCAATCGAGACTTTGTATAAGAGGGAAGCCTTTTGTACTACAAACTGGAAAATACCGTAATTTTTAGGTAAGATGTCAACTTCAATTGAAAGGCAAGGAACTTAAGGACATTCTCAATCGTTGGACTTATCTTGAATTCAATTAATTGACACATTACTGTCACATGAGTTTTTTATTAAATTTTATTTCATTAGATCTTTTTACTCTAATAGTTTAGACTATTATTAGACTTTCGTATATAATCTTCTATTTACTCCACTTTTCATTCAATTTTTTTTACAATATATATTATATAAAATACATTTTCCACAAAAATAATTAAATAATTTTAATTAATGAGAAAAATATACAATTAAAAAATTAAATTACAATAATAATAAAATAACATAAAAAATAAAATAACATTTAAAAATTGAAATTATATTGGAAAAATAAATTAACGTTAAAAGAATTGCATTTAAAAACTGAAATTACATTAAAAAAATAAAATAACGTTAAGTAAATTACACTAAAAACATTGAGTGGTGTTGAATGATGTATTTCTTTGCTCATTGTATGTATATATAACCATATGTGACGACTATTTTTTAATGGCTAGCTAATGTTCTTGAAAAACAAAAGGAAGAAAAGTGGTCTTCCAAGTAAATGAAAGATTGAGAAGATGTGTTTAAGAGAGGTATTTATATCTCTTTACATGTCATAAAATCCTAGTAAATATATTGCCAAAAATGCCCCAAGTGTACACATTTTGTCCACCAAAAAGAGTCATTGCCGCCACACTTTTTCGGCATTTTTCCATTGGCCACGGCCTGGGCCACAACCGTGGCACCTGTGTGACACCACTGGCTTGGCCACGGGATGTTGCACGGGTGTGGTAACTTTCGAGTTGGAATTGCAACTCTGCTCCTCCATCACGGTTATGACCATGGCCGTAGTGTCTGACCGTGGACCCTACAGCAGGTGCATTGCATAGTTCCAACTGCATTGAACCGTGCAATGCAAAATGTGCCAACTTAGTTTCTTATAATGAGAGTTTAATTAAATGAGTGTTCAATGAACTCTTGATTGAATTCTCACCGGAGATGCTCTTATCAAAAAATTTAATTATTGACAACAAATGTCAGTAGGTACAATTAAGTTGTGCGAACACATATTTATGAGTTAATTATTGTTTGTTTCTTTTTTATTTTTAGACATGTTTTCAACTCCGTAGGAAGAGGATTCGTGAGAATGCCGTCGGATTTGAACTCAAGACATTTTGTATCCACCGGAAAGGTCTCAACCGATTTCTCTAGCAGCCAACAATAATTATTGTTTGTTTCATTATTAGGCTTAGGTACAATTAAAATTTGAATGCCGTAAACGTCTTCTCGTCTTCGTTTATTTTCATGTAATTTATGTTTTCTGTCCTAATTTCATGACCACCGCCAGCTAGCCATCCGCTTGAATCGACAAGTAATAAAATCATTTAATTGCTCAAAAAAATTGCTTAGAATTAAGGACCTGATAAGAAAATCTTCTTAGTCAAAATTGGAAGGGGCAAAATTGGAACTTTTTTGTTACTGAAACAAGAAATCATTTCAATTCATGTCAATTCTACAATATTGGCGGTCGGTTTATTTGTTGTAGATTCGAATTGTAGATCAACAATATAGTGATTCTTAGATCGTTTAAAAATTAATGTCAAAAGTCGTTTATTTATGTTTCTTTTTTAAGTCGTTAAAGTGTCTTTACAAGAATAAAATTGTAAGAGTTTAAACATATAATAAATATTACTATTTAGAATGCCCTTGCATTGTTCTTATGGATTATATTCTTTTGTTTCTTTTTTTGGATAAGTTGATATTCTTTTGTTTTTGTGGTAGTTATATGGTTGGTAGTTGTTACAAGCAATCTGGTGTTGAAAACGTCCCTTCTTTCTTATATGAATGGCACTTATCGGATCAATATGGTTTTTCTTTTCTAATGAACAGACCCAAAATATCAGAAACAAGGAAATCAAACTTTTCGTTTGGTTTTTACTTTCCTATGGCTGTTTTCTTAAATTTTCGTTATATTGGGTTCTTTTCATTGTGCTATTCGTTATCGTTGGAAATTAATCCACTCCCGCTAAATTATAACTCTATTTGTTCATTGGGTGGGTTGTTTAATTTTAGTTTAAAAGTTTGAAAATATAAAATTAAATCGAACCAACCGGTGTACAAACAAATAAAATTGCAAAGCCGATATGCTTAGGCTTTCGGCAATGGTTTGTTTGGGCAGAAAAGAAGTCGGCAAAATTGCAGGTTTCGCAGGCTTAGAATACCAGATTTTTGAAAAAGCTATCAGCTACAGGAGGAAACTACTAACACAAATAACAGAAGTTGGGTCCATGCCTGAGAAATTGGTCAATTCTCACAAAAATTTGAGATATCACGAGCGAGCAATTAAAGAAAAATCACAAAAAAAAAAAGAAAAGTTCCTCAACTTTTTCTGGAGAGTGCACAGAGGATGTACAAGTGGTGAACAAACAAGGTCCAAATTGTGTAAACCATGCACACAAATGGTACAAAAATTGTTTACAAAATACTTTTTTGTTGTTTTAGTTTATTTTAGTTTATTTAATTCAAATTTATTATTATTTTGAATCAAATTAACTTAAAGCTATATTGAGCTTAAAATAAGTGTAAAATAGTGCACAAACTGTGCACAAATGGTACATAATAGTTTGCAAATTTAATTTTATACCGATTTAGATCATAGCTGTGATAATAATGCAAACGAGTGCATGAACGATGTACAAATGAAAATTTAAACTGAATTCAGGACTGTTTGTTAATTTTTAGGGACTTGTCTAAATTAATAAAATTTTTTAGGACTGCAAATTAAATTCACGTACATGTGGCCACAACCACCTCCACCATTCTCTGCGACGGGAAGGTTCTGGATCTTTGTGATCTCCGCGGCGGAGAGAGGTCGCAATCTCCACCGCAGAGAGGAGGTGGAGATCAAGGTGGTCGAGAGGAGGTGTAGGGGGTGTCGGTGGTGACGAAGGAAAAAGAGAGAGAGGGGGGCAAAAAATGGAAGAAAGAGAGAGAAAGGGTTGTGCGAGAAATTAATGATATAATGCCATATTTCAGCCAATGTTTTCCCAAGTTTATAATGTCACAAAAATGTCCCTCCATGTTGTTTAAATTGCAAAAAGAAGCATTGAGATTTATAATGTGTAATTTCATCAAAGAAGTCTGAAATGAGATTCGTTAATGGATCAACCTGTAATTGAGCCTTTTTCCAATTTTATTGAAGCATTTTGGTCTGAAGGTTCATTCCGTTTTTAAACGGGAGAATTACAATTTAATGGCAAATAAAAATGTCAATTCTTAAAAATGTCACCACTAGATTCTACACACTAAAATTTTTACCAAAAGTTAAAAAATTATTAAAAATATTATTTTTCTAGAAATTCGTAAGAAATTGAGGAATTGTCACGATCCGTTCTAAGGACCATGACTGGCGTACGAGACGAACTGTCTATGTCCATCTCGCACAAGCCTTAAAGCACACAACTTCTACCCAAAATCATATTCAAATAAATGAATAAACAATATCAAATAAAAGTTTAAATCTCGTTTAATAAAGTAAAATATTTCAATATTAAATACAGAAAATATATTAAAACAAAATCATTTGCTATATCAGAAACATGAAACAAAACCCATAGATAATCCGGTGCGGAGCATTGAACCAATATACAATGGTGCCTGGTCAGAAGGACACTCATTGCCAAATCAAATAATGTCTCACTGAGCTGAAAGTCAACATGAAATAAAGAACAGAAAAAGACAAAGAAAAAGAAGGGGGCAAGAACCCAGTGAAGAATAATATTTCAAATCGCCTCATATATACCTCATAAGATTGTTTTGAAAAAGATTCAAAAATACCACATACATGTATAACCAAATATACATATATACACCCTGTGTACATAGTAGCGTTTCAAAAACCATTTTAAAATTGTTCGCAGATAAAGTATACACGTGCACACATACCATCAAGAGTATTAACAACATCTTTCAAAAAATTTCCAAACTTTAGCTAACTTTCAAAAACAAAGTGAAGTTCAACAAAACCTTTTAATTATCAAAATTTCCAAAAGAAAAGCACAAAAACATTTTTAGCTTTATCGTAAATACCAAAACAGAAGTAAAAAATCTTTGGCTTATTCAAAATCCCAGAATCAGACGGTTTGCCACATAGGCACAATGTTGCCATCTAGGCAAGTAATGCCACATAGGTGAGTATAGCCACTAAGGTGAATATATAGCCACTAAGGCGAGTATATAATCACTAAGACGAGCAAAGCCACTAAGGCACATAATCATATACATGTCTACTAAGGCACCATGATAGCCCTCCAGGCTGTATCCCATGATGGATCCAAGATCCAAATCAAAATAATATTGCCTTCAAGGTTATATCAAAATAGCATTTTAAAAATAACCGAAATAAAGTTATTTATTTCAAAATCAAAGGAAAATATTTTGCAAACAAGTAACATGCATAGCAGACAAACGTTTTACCAAAAATAAAGTGTCAAACATATTTCATAATCGTACTAAAGAAATATAATATAAATCAATTTATATTATTTCTCAACCACAAATAAACTTCCTCAGAAGTATAAATCTTTCAAAAACAAAGTATTATTACCCTTTCCAAAAAATCAGATAATTTTTTAAAAACAAATTCAAATCAGAAAAGTCCTCACATGGGCCAAATTTTAGGATTTTCAGTCATTTAATTATTCAAGATTACATGTTATGGTTATAACACACCAAAAATATATAATTTAGATAGATACAATCTATGTGTCTGAAGCTGTCATTCACTAGCTGGATGCCAAGCTGCCAAACTCCGAATCATTGACCACCGGTCGATAATTGGTCACCTTGGAAATCAAACTGAGCTGAAACAAAGTATTTTACAAACAAATCAAATACGGTAACTGTGGCAATACGGAATATGCATGAAGGACAAATGCAGACTCAAACGTCATCGGCGTCAAAAATTCTATTTTAAACGAAAGTCCAACACTCTCGGCCCAAAAAATAGGAATCTATGTAAAATTACGATTTGGTCCTTGATCTTTTATAAAATTATATTTTAGTCCCTGGAACCTCGTAAAATTACAACTAGTCCTCAAAGTTCCCAGAAACTACAATAGATCCTCTAAAAAAATCCGAATTTCCAAATGAGTCCTAAACCCTCGAAAATTTGCAAAACTAATCTAATTTCTCAAAATTACAAATATGTCTCCAAGTTTTTCAAAATTATAAATCCGAACCCCAAGTTATCAAAATTACAATTCTACACCTCAAATTTTCAAAAATTACAAATCTAGAAAACTTTTCAGAAAATTACAAAACTTGGAGGACAAAAGTTTTATTCCAAAATTATCAAACTCTTGATTCGACTGACAAAAATTGAAACTAAACACCCACATTGGTTGATCTCAACCTCAAGAGCATTAATCCATCAACAAATTCACCAAACAAACATCAAAATTACTCAAAATCATCCAAAACCGTCCAAACCTTAACCCACTTCAAGAACTCATCAAATCTTTTGATTCAAAGCTTGATTCTTGTTTAAATTCGGCCTCCAACAAAAATTCAAAATTAATTCATGTCATGGAAGAAAAGAAGGGTAATCTTACCTCCAAAGATGTTTAGGAATGATGAGAAGACAATGGAAAGCTTAAGAGACCAATTTGGGAGTGAAGGGAGTGAAAATGGTGGTGAATGGCTGAAGGAAATCAGGTTTGAGTGTCATAAAGACGAAAAACATCAAAACGCACCGTTTCAATTTTTACACTGCTAACTCGAATTAGAGGTTAGATAATTAGATTTGCCCAGCATCGAATCTAGGAGCATGGCTAACTCGAGATACTCCTTGGCTAATTTGAGTTATCCAAGCATCATACAACTCGAGTTAAAGCTTCATTTAACTCGAGTTAACCACGGTCCGCACCACTCGAGTTACAAAAAGTGTTTACTCGAGTAGCTCCTTACTCTAGGGGTTTAACTACATCCCACTTGCAAAAATGTCATCGTTTGCACCATCAACCTTCCCCTAACATAATTAACCTTCTTAAACACCCCAAACTCGAATCCGGATTGATCGGAAATGAACGGAAGGTTGGTCAGAATGGACAAGATATTACAGAAATTTTCATTAAAAAATGACGTTTTGTGAGAAATTCATTTCTCACAATATTGAGTTTTCAAAAAAAAATTAATTCTTCCAAAAGTTGTTCATTGCTGTACAAAGATGAACATAGATGCGCAAGATATTCACAATTTTTTAAATTGATTTAATGGATTTTATTTGGTCTTAATAGGTATACATTGGTGTACAAGATGTTTTCATTTAAAAAAATGATTTATTGAATTTCAGTTGGTATACACAAGTGTACAAAACGAGAACAAACATCTATGCAAGTGTATAAAGGTGTACACAACGTGTACAAAATTTTGCAAGTTTTAATTAAAACTGATTTTTATGATTTCAATGGGTAATCATATAATTTTGCAACAATATGGACTATTTTATAATTTTATAAAATTTTAGGTATTAAGGAAATAATTTTACATGAATAGAAATAATCTCATCTTCCAACAGTTAGGGTTTGGAACCTTAGTTGCTACTATCTCTCATTTTGGTTTCGATCGTGTTGGCTAGAGTTTTGATTTGGCGACCATAACTCTCTCTCTCTCAGTGTTTTTAGTTCGGCGACTGAGAAGGGACTTTGTGGATTTGAGTGAAAAATTGAAAAAGTAAGGGATGAAGAAGATGGGTGTCCGTGTTAAAAAAAAAATGAAGGATGAGAGGAATGGAGTGTGATTGTTTTTACGGAAGAAGAGAGACAAAGCGAGGTTGGGGCATATGTCCATATGAGAGGAAAAGGGTAGCAGTGGTGTTGCATGCGTGAAAGATGTAGAGGTTAGACGGGTTAAGCTTTATTCTTTTTTTTTTTTGTTTTTTGAAAAATCACTGAACAAAATGGTTAAAAGAATAAAAGCTAGATGGTTCTGAAAAACCACACCCATTGGCTATGGTTTAATGCTTCGAAACCACTTAGATAAAATGAAAGTGCAAGGACCTAAAAAACTAAATTTTTGATTTATTGACTGTACAGTCATGTGGTTGTATTATATTGTCTATATTCATTTATATGTAGGTTTTCAAATGACATTACAATAATATTTAGGGTTGTACACGTTGTGTAAAACGTTCTAAATTAATTTTGTGTCCAAATAACAAAAATTATTATAAATGTTATTTTAATTATTTGGTTTGTATTTATTTTGTACACATTTCGTAAGCATTTATCAGTGTTGTCACATTTTGTGTTTGTTTTATACTCATTGCATATAGTCAAAGCATGATCAATTTACTTATGCGTACTTAAAACGTGCTAAGTTTTTGACGTATGATTAAAAAATAGTCAAATTGAGACATTTCTAAAAATTCTTTTCATTGTGCTGCCATCTCTAAAAAGCTTTTAGTCGTTGTTCCATTTGTTAAAATTTTTCCTTTTCAATGTATTTTTCTGAATTTTTCCCTTTTCTCTTCAGGAAATTACATCCATTATCTAAAAAATAAACCGAATGAAAACTTTTAATCAACAAACAAAAATAATTGTATATTAATGGAAACAAATTAAAAACCAAAGAAAAACTAAAATGAAAACGAACTTGTTTTTAAAAAACTAAATAAAAACTTTAAAAAAACACAAAAGACAAGCTAAAAATAGAAAAGACAAAAGCTCTGTATTGTTTTGGATTACAATGTTTTCTGGTTTTTTATAATATTTTAATGATTTTGTGCACAAAAAAATTGTTTAGTTTTTATATGGTTTATTTTCAATTATTATTCGTTTTAGATAAAAGAATTAATAACATCAGGAAAAACCAAAATTTAAAAATAATTTAAACCTAAAAAGGTTCTCAAATGAAAAAAAATAAAGAAAAAGGGTTCACTATATAATGAACGATAAGAAACTAAAACTATATAAACGTCAAAAAAAGAAGCCGTCTGAATGGCAGTTGCGAAGGTTTGACAGTCTGCGTAAGGAATAGCAACAGTTTCATTCGGAACAAAAAAATGGACTATTATGTAATTTTCCCAACAAAAGAGGGTCTCAAGGTGAGAGTTCTGGGCTTGTTTGTAACTCTCGGCTTGTTTGTTGGCCTCTCATTTCGACCGCGAATATGGATCGTTTGCAGAAGATAATCTTCTGAAGTTATTTATGGTATTTCAAATAGGTTACTTATTGTGTTTCAACCAAGATTTCACAAGTGAAAATAGATACTTGGATGTTTATAAGTGGTGAATCCTGTTAAAAAGGACGTAGTTCTTAGAAATTTTGGTCGAATGTAAATTTTTAATATAGAATATTATGAGTTGTTTACCTGGGCTTAATTGGGACGATTTTTTGGATTCAAAGGAAAAAAAAACAAAACAAAAAATAATAGGATTCTTACTCAATGAAATAATATGAGTTTTAGTTGAATGAAGTAATCTTAAAATGGATAATGAAATGAGAGAAGAGGAAATAACTTTTAATAGAGAGATTGAAATGAGAGTAGTACTGCAAAAACAAAGTAGGTATAGACATTCAATAATTGTTGAGAACATGAAATTGAAAGCAATCGGCTATTGAGTTCTCTTTAATACTAAAAGATCAAGAATTTGATGTTAGATTAGAGTAAATATAATGACTTCTCAAGAAAAAGCATGAAATTGAGGTTAGCTTATTAAACAAATTGAAGAATTTGATACGCGGCATTATTGTGTAGACTGGTGGTGCATCGATCCCACGTGCATGCTCATTTGTTTTACATCAAGTAGCAAAAACTATACAACACTCGCACTGATAGCTAAGTGGTTACGATATTATTTGAGCCTTGTGTTGACCTATGTTCAAGCCTAGGATGGAGCATTATCGTAGAGGCATTTGTGCTTCATTTCAAGAATATATTTTACAGCTATTGGTTCGATCCTTGAATTTTGCTTTAGCGGTTGAATTTATGGTGACAGTTTTGATACTTTGAATATTTTATAGTGGAAAGAGATTGCATCGCATGGTTACATTTAGTAAGAATAAGCTATTATTAGTGGCCTTCTATCCTTTCCTTTTCTTTTCTTTTTTTTAATAAAGAAAAAGGTAGTTGAAACTAGGCTTGTTGCCGGTTTGTAAACCACCAGTTTTGATTCAGGAATCGACAGTTCCGGTTTCTTGAATGGAGGAACAGGAACCAAACCGTGGTTCTCATGGTTTGGTCCGATTTTAGTTCGGTTCGGTTCCAATTTTAACCGATTTAGGTTCTAGTTTTGACCGATTTTAACCGGTTAAACCACCGGTTTCGGTTCGATTCGTTCCCTCTTTTAAAAAAAAAAATTTTTTAATCCGTTATTTTATCCCGTCAATTTTTTTTCGGTTTGTAAATTTTGTTATATTCAATAATTAATTATAGTACCAATAATACATTGTATTCCAAAGATTTTTATAATAATTTCTAAATAAATTAATTATTCTATTAGTAATTACATCACATAATTTTAAATAAAATTAAAAAAAAAAACTCATTAAATTTTATTA
>CAODLS010716261.1:0-19133 GCA_948243855.1 Flueggea neowawraea
AAGTGTTCCTCAATCCATTTGAACTCAATCCCTACTTTATTCAATATCTCTATTACCTTAGCGAAGTCCACATGTGCATCTCCAATCAAAAGACAAGGGTGACAAGCAACCATTTTACAGACAAAAGACCGGTCAAGCCCCAATTCCTGATAAGCGCGAAATTTTGCCTCCAAGAACCCATCATTATACTGAAAAACTTCTCTCGCTTCCCTGTAAATCTTTCCTATCATATTTATTGCAATCCCATAGTTAAACAAAACCTGATAATTCTTAAATAGCAATTCATCATCCGACAAATATGCCAAACCACGAGGAAGCAAAGGGCCCATACTCATGAGGCTTAAAACCAAACTCTCAAAGAAAGGCTCAAATTCATTAATGGGGTGATAAAGCAAGAAACGTTTAACTGATCGCACAATATTCTCCTGATCATCAACTTTAGCCAAAAGGTTTCCAAGAAAATGAGGTTAGTTTTTACTGATATACTCAGCAAGTGAATACTCCACACCCCTAGTAGAATGAAAGTAATCTAACAGGGCAACCTGCGCCTCGGTCACTTTGCGGGTTACACGGAATTTTTTGTTATTCTTTATCCTGCTCTCAATAGATGATTCATCAAAAGCAATAGAATCCTCAACTTGAACTGCCCTTTTTGTCCTATAAAACCTAGGGTTTTCAGCAGAGTATGATAATGACCAACGAGGTAAAAATGATGATTTCTTTCTATTGATAACATCTGCAGAAACCCATCTGAGAATAGACAGTAAATTATGTTTGTGCAACTGGGTCATGGCTATTTCAACAAGATAATGACTGTAACGAGTGACTTCTTCGTAACTTAAGGGAGTTTAATATATGACAAGGGGAGATAACCATAAAAAATGTTGCTTGTAGAGTTTCTTACCATGTTTTTCTCTTTTGGATGATCTGTTGTGGTGTTGTGTTTCAAAGAGCTCTGAAGGTTCAAAGTGTTGGTTTCTTCATAGTTTGGTCGTTAGGCCTTTTTTTGTTTTATGGTTTTGTATGGTTTCATAAAGTATGTTGTTGTTAAATTTTTGGTTATTTTTATTTTTATAGATTTATGGTATGGTATAGTATATTTTTATATGGTTTTAAAATTATGAATTTTAATAGATTTTGTAAACCAATGATTTCTCGTAATTTTCGGTGATTTATAAATTTAACATTTCTAAAATACTCCTAATAAACACCATAAAATATCATATTATAACATTAAATGAGAATATTTTAATTATTTTATCAATTCTACAACCATACTATACCATAAAATAAAACAAAAATAATTATTTAATTATATTATACCATATTATCTTTTCAAATACAATAAATAATAATTATAGTACCATAACATATAATATCATACTATATAATATATTAATATATTATATATTAATAAGGCCTTAGGGTTCCGCCGTGGTTTGTGTGTAGGTTGCAGAAGTCGGCAACTGAAGCAGCGGTTCCAATGCCGGTCAGGGTATAGTACTGTAGTAGAGCTTAGTAGTTACGTAGGAGGGTATATTTTTGTTCAATTTTGACGTGCAGCTATATTGGTTTATTTACTTTGGCTCTGTTTTTACTTTGGCTTTGTTTGTTTTAATAAAAATACTTTCCTAAAATTCTTTTCTAAACTCTGGTGTTTGCTTTAAAAAAATAAATTTCTGAAATTTATTTATCAGGAATTTTCTTTTTTTAACGAAGACATTTTTTGCCAAACGGTCTTTTACATGGAGAATTAATTCGCAAATTTTCATTTTCGTGTTAAACGGACTAAAATATGAAGTCAATTAGATTAAAGAAAGAATTTCAACTGAATTCATTTTCCGTTTGGATGTAAAGGAATTGGGGCGGAATTGGAAAATTGAGGAATTGGGTTTAAGTAATTCCAATTATCTCGTTTAGACAAGATAAAGAATTGACAATTCCAATTATAACCATAATTCCATAGAATTAAAAATGTACTATACCCAATTCTTAACCCAACACTCAATAATTGTCAATTTCACTCTCAAAACACATGCACAACAATCTCTCTCCTCTCTTTCTTCCTCTCTCCTAATTCTCTCTCCTCCCCCTCTCTCTCTCTCGCCTCTCTCTCCTAATTCTCTCTTCCCTCTCTTTCTCTCTCTCTCTCTCTCTCTCCCAATTCTCTCCATCTCTCTCTCTCCCCACTCCCTCTCTCTCTCCCTCCCTCCCTCCCTCTAAAAAAAATAATTATTTAATATTAAATTCATATTAAAATATTAAATACTTAAATACTTAATCTATATTAAATAATTATTTAAATAATCAATTTTAATTTTGATTATATTCTAATTTTGATTTAATTCCAAACTGTTCTTCTTCTATTTATGATCTGTGTTCAGAAACTGAGTTTTCTTGTGCTCCATTCTTCTGGCAGAGTACGACGAATGAAATTAGAAAAAATTTAGATGGACCAAACAATCACAATGTTTCTTGTGTTGAACATATTTTTTTATAATTAATATGTTATTATAATATTTTTATTTTAGAATTTTATGGTTGGTACAATTAATAACTTTTATAAAATTAGAAAACATTTTTAAATATATTTTAAATAATTAAATATTAAATTTATATTAAATAATTATTTAAATAATTAATTATTATTTTGATCAATTTCAATTCTGTATGTTATCCAAATATCATAATTCTAATTTTGATTTAATTTTATTTCTATTAAAATGTTATCCAAACATCAGAATTCTGATTCAATTCTAATTCTAATTTCAACATAATTAGAATTTCAATTCCAATTCTACAATCCAAACAGACCCTAATAATAAAAACCCTATACATGAAAATGCAATGCAAAACTTATGAATTATTTCTTGCGTCCCATTTTATGTGAGACAAAATGCTATTTCATGCCAAAAAAATGAGATAGTCTTCATTAAATATTCTTTTTACACCCTCGATTATTTCTTTTGAATTTAAAAAAAAACAGTATTACGTATTGTCATAAATAAGTGCTATAAATTGTATTCATTTAAGATTTTTCTTGAACTACTAACAAAAAAAGATCTCACACATTCTCAAACAAATTTTACAAACCGTTAGAATCCCGCTTCCATGATTTCTGATCCGCCAGTGCCCCATCCAACGACCGTGAGGGAAATCCAGATCAATCCAACCCTACTTGAAAGGCACCACGAAAACTGACATGTCGTCTGTGGAACCCATCATGTATGCGCTGTTTACTATAAGTTTGGGCAAGGCTGAGGAGAAGAACGAAATCCCACTTTTACTTCTACGTGCACCCAACCATGAGTCCTTGCAAGTGGTCCGGGGAGTTTTGACACCAAAGATGCCATCAGATGAGACCACCAAAGCACTGTCATTGCTAGTTAAATATCTCCACTCAGTCATTTCTGGCTCTGCTATTACCCCATATCTGATTATAGCAGCAGAATTACAATCAGCATATGTTTACTCATATTTGATAGGTGAAAAGCAGGGAAAAAAGGAGAAAAATCAAATCAAAAGCTAAACATATTGGAATACGTAGACAATACTGAACATAAATGACTTTTTATCATTAAAAGATTCTTTTGAATTAATTTTATTTTCCATTTCATGTCAGAAAAACTTCACGACATAATATATAGTCATGCCTTTGGCTTTGTTAGCTTTGTGAAGCTATTTAGATAAGGTGAAATGTTGCAACTCATGACAACCACAATTCTATTGCTGATATCTTTTTCTAGTGCAACGATTTTTCATATCAGTTTTGGCTAGTGATAGAAATACTTTACAAGTTATACTTAGTATGCTGAATAATTCATTAGTACTTCAGAGCAGATCGGGCATGTACTAAATCCAAAAAAAAAAAGGAACCCTATTGGTTTTTTAGTTGCATTCCACTCATATTAGCTAGAAAACGCCCAAAAAAGGGGGAAAATTAAAAAAAAAAAGACTCTATAGATAAAATTTCATAAATAATATTGCATAAATTTGTACCTCTTCATGTGATTAAAACCAATAGCTCGAGATATTCCAAAAATGCCATTGATTAACGGTACAATATTGAAGACACGTACAACAGAACCACCAGCCTTTTCAATCCGAGCTCTTTCTTCATCTCTGCCTGGTGTATGGGCTCTTGTCAATTCCTCAGCAGCAAAATGCAGGACTAATCATACAAGCAAAACCCAATCAATATGTTAATATTTAAAATGAAAAGAACGAAAGGATTTTCTCACTGAATACAGAATTCAATGTTAGGTCCATCCACAATATTTATGCATGTAACTTGAAACGAAAGGAAAGGCAAGGAAAAGAAAAGAAAAGAAAAGAAAAGAAAATTTTGTTAACAAGCAGTACATTCTTTCTGCATAAAGGACTCAATTCTTTCTGTGCATAGAAAGGCCTTTGCAATGCCAAGATTGGCAACTAAAATCTGGTTTTTAGCTAAAAGATCTATAACGGCTGAAGTTCCTTCCATGACATTGTTTTCCAATGCTTCCTGCACATTGTATTAGAATAGTTGCAAGGAATAGATCATGTATGTATATTGAAAATAGAGTAACTAGTTCTCGATTACCTTAGAGAATGATTCATCAATGTCAATAATTGTTTTGTACAATGCATCCTTCAATATTTGAAATTGCTCATCGTAACTGAAGGAAGGACAAAACAAATTTAAAACTACAATTTCTATCACATAAACTAAATTATAATGTTAACTTTGCAAACCCTTTCTTTGCTGCTTCTTTTTATATTTTCTTCGATTGATCAAGGCTGGAAGATCAATGAAAAACAAAAATGAAAAGAAAAGAACATTACAACGGCGATTGAAACAATAATAGAAAAATCCTTGTTATATTAACTACAACAAAAATTGTGACAGTAAAAATGGTAACAGATTTGCAGGCATGATCGTGGTACAGCCATGACCATTCAAATAAGGTGATTAACTCTTAGAGCACTACGAATGTTACACTGATTTAAAAAAAAATATTTCCACGTACCTCACTACAAGCGGAAGTTAAAAAGAATACTAAACCTATAAAAGTCATAACCATTATCAGTAAAACAATGTAAAACAATGTAAAAGGAAGCAAATCTTCTAGTACCGAAGAGATAAAAGCACACCTTAGCTTGGGCACACTAAAAACAGTGTGCAGGTAAAAGTAATCCAACAAAAGTTTCGATGCCATCTCACTAGCTTGCGCACCACCATGTCCACCGAATACTGCAACAAGTCCTACCTTCATCAGCTCCGTTCTGTTTGCGCCTACACCAGCAACCAGAAGTCAACTTGAAACTTAGAACTTTTTTTTATATCTCAACCGGAACAGAGAGATTTAAAAAGTCGTTATTAAAATTTTCAATTGTACTTCTGCAAAAATCCAATTGGAAATTGAACAATATTGTTGTTCTATGGACTGAAATTGGAAAACGACGCAAATCATCACAAAAACTCTTGCACATTCTCTTGAAAATCCTTAAAAGATCTCTTATCTCACCTATCTCATACCTCGAATCAAAACCTCTCGAAACTATGTTCTTTTTGGCTTATTTTCTGTTCTTTGGAATGCACAATCAATGTGTTAAAGAACCTTAAAATAAAAAGAAAAATCAGAATTAGAGAGTTTACCGAGAATAGGTATCATTAAATCAAGATTGCAGGAGGCATGATCATCAGGAGTAGGCTGTCGTCCCCGAATGGAAGCAAATTGGCAATTAGGCATAAGGTTAGGGCTAAATCTTCTGGTAGGGATCCAATTCCGACATTCTGAAAACTGAAGAACAGCAGGAGCGCCACCGTCCTCTTAAATCTTCATACAAGCGTCCGATATGCATAAACAGCAAGGTAAACCACATACTAACATCAACAATAAATGAACTCTAAATCCTTCCATCACTATTTATGCCTAATTCAGAAAACTTAAATATGGTTTCAGTAGTATGAGTATCACGATAATATGGCCAATGGTTTAAATAGCGATCACGTACATGTATATTTTATTAACATAAAGTGATTCAATCCTAATGGAATTATACTTACTCGCCCCTTGTGTTTTAGTGATATCAAAGAGCCAAGGGGTCTCTGCTTCGGCAGCCGCCTGTGGCATTTTTCATGTCGTCTGTTATGGTTTTTAATTAAGGGCTTTTTGGGCTTATTATTTTTTGTATTAGTATACTTTTAACTAACTCAAATATATTTTTCATAATAACTGTATTTGTCCAAATTACCCATAAATTTGAGACAAAGGGAGTTTTAGCAATAACTGGAACCATATCCCATCTCAAACACCGATGAGGATTATCTTGAAGACCTCTAACAAAAATTGGCATAATACATGTAAACTTCTGAATTTGTATTAAACATATAATTTTTCTTGAACTTCACGGTTGCTTATGAATCCCTTCAACTTATAAAAACATAATACAAAACCCCTTAAATAGCCGACATGACAGTAACCATATATTTCAATCAATTCAGACGCGTAAAAACTCTAAAATAGGCTAATGTGGTAGTAAAAAAACTAATTATTCATTCATCTATTCAAACCACCAACTCATTATTATTACCGATCCAAACCAATTCATACTCACTCATCTTTACCAAACCAAACCAAACTCTAACCCAAACTCTAACCACTCCCTCTCACCTCTTCTGACCCTTTGAATTAACTCAACCCTCTTACTCATTTCAACCTAAAGAAACCCTAAACTGAACCAATGCCCTGAATGATCTAAACCCAGTCCTTGAAAACTCTGGATCTGTTCTTGAAAGTTCAACCACATCAACTTGTTCTTCAATCTCATAAATCTAAAAGGCCGAACTCATCCTCCTTCATATATTCTCAATATTTTTTGATCAATTTTTCAATCTCACGAATTCCCAAATCCACTAGAAAATCAAGAACTCTTAATTCGAAATTGAAACAACAAACCCAAGACAGAAATAGAAAACCCTGAAATTGAAACAACAAATCCAAGACAAAAATAGAAAACCCAGAAATTGAAACAATGAAGTCAGAAATTGATTCCCAGAGGAACGTCTCCTCGGCCACCAATAGCCACATGTTTGAAGCCCACATGTCCTAGTAGATCAACAACCATAACGCTACTAGATTGGAGTGGTGGTGTATGACGAGCATCGATTTGAGTTATTAGAGATCTAATTAATTATTATTAAATAAAATATAATTAAATTTTATAAAAATAATAAGTGAGATTTAGAGATTTTTAACAAAAATTTATGAAAACATCATTGATAACTTTTAATGAAGGCCTCTAAAAACTTATGTAGATTTTCAATAAAGACTATTAAAAAAATACAGTAGAGATTTATAAAGATTTTCAGTAGAAATTTTAAAGATTTTTAGAGATTTTTGCTGTTTGATTTAATTTTTTTACAAAAAATTAATTTTTTTAAAATATTGTGATTATGAAAATTTAGTATTTTTAAAGTTTGAGTATACAATACGTTTTTATAGCTAAAATCTGTTTGAAAGTTTATATTTTTAAATTTTTGAATTTTTAAATCATATAAATATGTAATTTTCGCAATTAAGTCACCCCTAATCAATATTTATTCGGCCGTGCCTAGGCAGCCCATTCTTGTCTTTTCGAAACCCACGGTGATTGTCTGTCTCCCTACTTGTCACCACCCCAGACAGAGCAGTAGCGTCACTCTCACGTCTCACTCGTCACTGACGAACACACGGTCGCTCGTCACTACTCTCACTCGACACTTCTCAATCCTCACCACCCTCACAGGCAGTCTTCGGCATTTCCACCGTGTAAGCGCTATCCGTCGCATTTTCCGTCCGCCGCGCTCTTTCTCTCTCGCTCACTTTCCTGTTTTCGTTCTTTTTCAGATACGATGTTCTGGCTTGCGATTTTGATTTTGCTTCAATGTGGCGTCTCCACCGCAGAACTTCAGTGGAAGAACGGGAGCAGTGTTGAGATTTTTCTGGCCATACAGCTCGACTGTTGCTGTGATTTCTGTAAGTTTTGCTGTGTGATTTAGACGATTAATTTGATTGGTCAATAGGTTTATCTAATTCATTTTCCGTGCAGCGGTGTTTCTCGAAGGTCTTCCATCAGTTCGGACGTCAAAAACCTGTAGGGTTCAAGACGTTACCGACTTCTTCCCGAACGACGCTTGCACCCTGGAGACTCCGGGGTCACCTTTGACCAGGTGAAGTGACTTCGTTATTTTAATTAGCACTTCGACAAGTTTGCCTGATTCGTCCAAAATGATGTATGTTTTTTGATTGAGTGAAAACAAAAAGAAAAAGTGAATGCAAGTGCAATTCGGGTCCATTAACGAGTTCTGAATTCATCATTGTTGTCTTTTTTCCTCCCTAAATCCTAATATATAGTATTTATTCATTACATCTGTATTGGAACGCTGCGTTACATGTGTATCATTACATAATAGTCTTTTTCTCGATTTCGTGCCAAACTAAGCTGACTACTAGGCTATTTTGTGGCATAGCATATTCTGTTATACTGGCTTTGGTTTCTTGTATAAACATATACAATATTTTTGCTTCAATAAAGCAAGTTCACATAGTACATAAAATTTTCTTTTTAATAAATCACTTGGCATTTAACTGGATTAGCACTCTTGTGATCTATAAACTCTTGCTATTGACTTGAAATCTGCCACTCATTTGGTACTCTGCCACTCACTTTAGCCTTCAGTGGCATAATTGGTTCACATAGTACCATTTGATTGTCTCTTACTCCTTCCTAGGCATTCGAAGCTTTCTACTTTCCATAAGATAAAGAAATTCACCACGTGGAGTTAATGTGTGCCATTAAAAAATTCACTACAATGTTAAAGTTGGAAAATGAGAAGAAAATTTGCATTTGTATGATAGCTACCGGTAGAGACCATCTAAGGATTTATTAGGCATGACAGTACGTTCCTTTTTAATATAAAAAGATAGATAGAAGATTCTTTTGAGTGTTTGTAGACAGGAGATTGATTTAAAGGAAATTAAGGAGAGGGGAATGGATTAGAGAAGAAATTTTTTTATTTGATAATGTTTGTAAGGGAAAGGTGAGTAGAGATTATGCATTTGTTCGCTAATTTTTTAGAGAACAACGTTGTTTTTTAACGTTTCAATGAATTTTAAATTTTCTTAACTAATTGCTACAAAATCCAACTTTTAACCAATCAATTGCAAACAAGTAAAGGGACAAAAATTTATTGTAAACACGTTCTTGCTCCTTGATAGACAAATTACAAATATAATGATGACCTTATTAA
The DNA here is from genome assembly GCA_948243855.1 of Flueggea neowawraea. NCBI lineage: Eukaryota > Viridiplantae > Streptophyta > Magnoliopsida > Malpighiales > Phyllanthaceae > Flueggea > Flueggea neowawraea. The sequence goes on from CAODLS010716261.1 coordinate 9,275, forward strand.
TGAATAAAAGTTGATTACAAGTCTGAAAATGAAGAATGACAATGGAATGAAAGAATAAAGCTAAGGAAATAAGATAAATGAACCAATTATGGTATAATAGGCATTCTAGTTGGTTATTTGCAAAAAGAACTTGAAAACTTATAGTAAATGAAAAGTCCTTTAGTTCTCTAGCTACTTAAGTTTAATTTTATTGGGTTTTATTTTAGGTATTTTATTTAACAGACATATTTTTGTTTTAACAAGGTGAAGTGACTTTGTTATTTTCGTTAGCACTTCGATAAGTTTGCCTGATTTGTCCAAAATGATGTACGTTTTTTTATTGAGTGAAAAACAAAAAGAAAATGAATGCAAGTACAATCCAGGTCCATTAATGAGTTCTAAATTCATCGATGTTTTCTTTTTTTTCCTAAATCCTAATATGGTATTTATTCATTAGACCTGTATTGGAACTATGCATTATATGTGTATCATTACATAATAGTTTGTTTTTCAATTTCGTGCCGAACTAAGCTGACTACTAGGCTGTTTTGTGGCATAGCATATTCATTTATACTGGCTTTGGTTTCTTGTATAAACATATAAAATATTTTTGCTTCAATAAAGCAAGTTCACATAGTACATAAAATTTTATTTTTCATAAATCACTTGGTATTTAACTGGATTAGCACCCTTGTGAACTGTAAACTCTGGCTATTGACTTGAAATCTATACTCTGCTACTCACTTTAGCCTTCAGTGGTATAATAGATATTCTAGTTGGTTGTTTTTGTAAGATTGGGAATTAGTTTACTAGTAACAAAGCTATTTCAGCTATCCTTTCACAAAATAAGTTATTTGCAAAAAGAACTTGAAAACTTATAGTAAATGAAAAGTCCTTTTAGTTCTGTAGCTACTTAAGTTTAATTTTATTGGGTTTATTTTAAGTATTTTATTTAACAGACATACTTTAGTTTTAAAAAGATTGTAATTTTGATAAATCTGCAATTTAATTCTATTGAATCTATCTAAAACAAACACCTGCAAAATTAAGGTTAGATTCTCTGTAACTGTCATTAAATTGATTTCATTTAAGACATCAAACATGTGGATTACATACGAAAAATGAGTTGCCCAAAATGAAGGGAAAGTAGCTTTCTTGTAACTAATGAATGACAGCATATAACGGTAGAGAAATGCACTGTTTAAGTTCTTATATGCGACAAAATTGTTTGTAGAATGAATATTATATCTTACATAAAAAGTGTTGAAAATTGTATCTAATTTGTCTTGGTGTAACTTGATTGATTCTAGAATAATGTGCATAACATGATATGTTAAATCTTACAAAATGGTTTTGTACTTTTCAGGTATAAACTTCTGCAGCGATTCGGTGAAGGCGGGTTTGGAGAAGCTGATTTGGCAATTCAACGAGGTGACACAGAGAAATTTGGCCAATTATTCGTTGTCAAGAGAATAAAGGTACGCCAATTTTCTGTTGACAATAATAGAGAATTTTGTCGTGATTACGATGTTCAATTAAATTCTTTTTGTCTATCCTTCAACAGGGTCATGGAGATGAAGAGTTTTACCGGAGTGGTCAGAGGGAAGAATATTTTGGCAGATTACTCCAGAGGACTACTGTTTTCGACGATAGAATGCAATATTTGGCCAGATTTGTGGACTCTTTTGGAGATCAAAAAGAGCTCTACATTGTCTCCCGTTTCGAGGGCTATTCATTAAAGAGTCTAATGTACAAATCTGACGGCCAAGTGACAAAGTGGTGGAGGTGGGTCAGAAGCTCAGTCGAGGGGCAGCGGCTGCTAGCTGCCATTTTTTTCCAACTGGTAAGGTTCTTGGCTCTATTTGACTGATGCTTTGTTTTAGCATTTGGATAAATAATTTGACATGTCATTTATCCTTTTCTTTTCCTCGATGCAGTTAAGAGGTCTCAGTTACCTGCATGGAAGAAATATCGTGCACAGAGACCTAAAGGCAGGTATATAAATATAATTTTCTTTATTTTTTTGATCTCAAATATATATTTCGTTTTAAAAATAACGTATTTTGTTTTTTACTTGAAGAAAACATTATGGTGTGCATCCTCAGAGATGACAATACCTCTTGCTCCAATAGTTCTCCTCAACATCACATGTCTCAAAGGTTCAATGTGTAAGTATCTCTACCAAAGCTTACAATTCACCATTATTACTCTCTGATTATCGAATATCAATGTTTATTTTTTACTAATGATGCTATAACTATTTTTTTTTTGTTTATCATAGGCGAATTCTTGACTTCGGAAGTGCAGTAGATGAACAGTCCAGATATACCTTATATGACCTGGAAGGGCCGTCTAGGTAGTACATTAAACATTTAGTTGAGATTTTTTTTTCTTTTTATTTTTAAATTTTAATGTAATTTTATTATCACAGTGGAGAGCAAACATTTCTTTACTTCTCACCGGAGGCATTAGAAGGAGACGAATGGTTGCAAGGCACATTGCCTGAAATTTCAAAGTTAGTTATTTAAATTCAAAATGATTAGATAGAAAATTATTGTCCAATTCAATAGGTTATATGTGTTTTTTCTTTGTCAGATACGATATGTGGACTGTTGGAGTTACATATCTAGAGTTTATTTTTGGCGAGCATGAGGTATTTAAAATTACGTCTCCTCATTTCGAGGTTGACTTTATGAAGAATTCATTGCGCTTGAACGTTGAACCCTTTTGTGCGGCAAATTGTCTACAGGTATTTTTTACTTTGTGGTTTTGTTATGCTTTACGAAGTCAACAGTGGTTTGGATTGATTTGACTTTCTTTGGAATTCTATTTGTTGCTAGGCACCATGCTTTTGTGGAATTCTGCATTGGAGACAAAACTTCGAAGGGAAAAATGGTAAGTCTTCCAATTTTTCTTTTACATTCTTTCGGCACGTACAACTAATACATAATGATTGAAGTTTGCTGATGATTTTCCTCGATTATAGCACTGTTCGGATAAAGAATTTGTGAAATATGTAAAGAGCAGAAATCCTTAGAAGCGTGGGTAAGTATAAAACTTTGTAATTTGAATTCTTAGTACTTTCATCAACTTATTTTAATTTGGTTTCCACAGATTTCCAAATACACAAGCCCTTAAGTTGGTCCGGTCACTGTTGGCATATGAACCTGTAAGTTGCTAACGTTTATTTCAATTTAAATGATTTACTGAAGTAATCTTCACTACCTTTGTATCTACTGACCTATATAAATAAACCGAGTATTTGAATAGATACTTCCTTGTTTCATTTGAGTGGAATTTTTGTATATGTACTTACTATTCGAATTTGCCTATTCTACTTTGTAGGAAGATCAGCCTACTGCGGATGCTGCTTTACACCATCCATATTTCCATCCGTTGGCGGAGGTAATTTGAATTTTGTCTAAATTCCGAAAGTTTTAGGATTTTTTATGTTTTGTGTGTATGAATGAACAAGAAAGCCATACCAAATTTCTACACCAACCAAATTATGCTGATTTCAATTAACCGAATGGTTCATTTGTGGTTTCATGATTTGAAATCTGAAATTTTGTTTCAAAATGGTGTAGGCAAAGAAAAGAGAGGATGGGACACAAGGTTTCAAAAGCAGAAGAGAATTCCGTACGTTTACAAACTATTACTGTGTTCAGCTTGGAGTCAATTTACCATCCTTCTGAATTTGAATTATGTGTCCTGCTTACTTTGTGCAGTTGCTAGAAGCCCTGAACTGGAAGCCTAGGCTTGGATCTGATTCTCTTGGTGATTCAGATAGTTTCAACGTTTTTGTACTTAATGCAAGATAAATAATTTTACAATTCCTGAAAATCTAACTTATTTTTTTACTCCAGAAAGTAAAGGTTGGTGATCATTCACTTTTCTCTTGAGGTAAAAATCATATTCAATTACTGTCTGTTCTTTTGTGTTGCTGTAAAACATTTTGGTGCGTGCTAAATATGGCAAATGTATACGATAATTTGCTAGTGTCTATTCTTTTATGCTGATAATCAACGAACAACAATCTGATAATGATTTGTTACCTGCTGCAAAGTTTGCCGAATTAATGTTAATGATCAGCCTGTCAATGTTTCCCATTTTTATGACTGAGAAGAAGGATGGGCATTTGCAGCTTTTCTATAGAAAGTGATGTGGTGTGACTCGATAACGCTATTTGTATATATAGATAGATGCAAATTGACTTTTTGTGAAGTAAAAAACTCCTCCTGACCTTTTGTTCCAACAAAGTGAGAAAAGGTTGGTAATAACTTGTATAGAATCAATGGATTCATGGTATGATCTCTCATGATGGACTTTTTCTTTACAATTTTTTTTACTAATAGAGGGGGTCAAAATGGTATAGTTTGTTTGTTGGTAGCTTGGAGGATTAAAAAAATGACTTGCTTTCAAATTGGCTGTTTTTGCATTAATTGCTACTTCATCAATCTTACTAATTAGTGTGCCCGTTGTTTTTTCTTCTGATGGTTGGTCGAGTGATTGACTCTACTAGAAGCGCATGGTTATCGAAATAGTTTTAACTTTAGGATTATTTTTAGGATATCGAATCTCATTGGAACGAGTACTATGTGTGATCTAATAAAAAGTAAAAAAAATAAAATAAACTCATGGATTAGTTTTGATGTGGAATTAAGAATTGAAATTCAAACAAAATGAACAATTAGCAACCAAGGAAGTGAACTAAGACTAAAATGATGACTATAAAAAGAGTGAGGATTTTGAGACTCCTCCTACGACTCATGCTTGTTATATTAATGATGGAGTTAAGGGGATTTTAGTATTTTTCACTATTCTCACTTTAATACTCTTTTGAGTCAATCTTGGTTGTATCTACATATATTAGACTAATTCTTTCGATTAAACTAATTAAATTAGACCCATTGAGCCTCTCGTGAATTCATCGAGCATCTTCCCAAATTGCCCTCTCTAGCCACTTGAGTCCGCATGCTTTTATGCGCAACCAAAGATTGTGTTGGTTGTTATTTCATGCCTAGTACTCCATAGATAGTTCTAATTAAATAGGAAAAGTAATCAATTTAAGCTCAAATAGTTTGCAAAGGAACCTTACCTTCTGTAATCCATTCAACGAGTGTGATTTCTTTTCTGTCAAGATGCCCTGCAATTTGTTCTTGAATTCCTTTTGTATTTGCCTGTTCGGTTAAATTCAATAGTCTTTTTTATTGCTTTGCGAAATGTAACTCTATTTTTTAATTGTCTGGCCATAAATTCTACAAGAATTTTAGGTTGCTCATAAGGCTTTGCAATTCTAATAATAGAAACGTTGGCTTTTCATTTTGCACAATTGAATTCTTTTGTACATTCATCTGTAATTATTCGATTCTTTTAGGTTTACCCTCTATTAAAAATTTTTGGAATCCCATAAATATTATGATTTGAATCACATCGATTCTTTTTTGAATCCATATACGCATAATTCCTTCAGCACCAAAAAAAATTCATGCTTTTTTGTACATAATTCGTGATACAGTTTCATATTTTTTGATCTTCTTGTAGACCCTTAGAAAAATTGTTGGGTTGTGCAAACCAAAGAGAATGATGCCCTTGGGTTGTACCAAGTCTGAAACCAAGTGGATTTATTTTTTGTCTCGTGATCCCCTGCAATAGCACATAAAGAATTCAATCAACCAAAATTATGAGCAAATCTCACATGGGTTGATCTCGTACATTAGATACATGTCACAATAAGTAATAGCACAAAAACAATTCTATCGTAACTCGTTTTGAATAACAATCAAGAAGACCTTATGAAAATTGAGCACTAGTGATTATTTACAACTCTTATGTTGTACCAAGCTAAGATTTGTAATAGCGCTTAGATTTATTTAAGGCCTTCGAGCTTATAAATGAAAATTGACATGTAACTAATCAGTATAGCTCTACAGATATAGCACTTGTACATCGTAAGCTAAACCTGTGCTAACGAATAACCAACCTGCAATGAATAGGGAAGGTAAAATAATACTATGAATGACCCAATATCAAATACTGGGGATAATATCAGCAAAAGAACGTTCTCCTGTGTTTCCAAACATGTTGAGCTCCGCATATTTTTGTACAGTCAAAAAGGGATTGATTCTGTATAAGATGAGATCAAGATCGGTAAATGAAAATTCATTTAAATGCATCTTTGTAAGATCATCAATATTGTACCAAGGGTTTCTTTAAAGTATACTGAATCAGAATAGCTATCCTTATTCTAACGCAGCAAAGCAACTTCAATTAGTATCGAAATGAAATCCTAGACAACTTCTTCATTTCCTTATTCTTTTCTTTTTCTTGTCGCCAATATCATAATAAAGTAAAGAGTGATCTACAAAAAATTACAACAAAAAAGTTCCAAAATACACAAATATAAAATCATTTAAAAGCATTTCAAAAATTCAATATGGAGAAAATGTAATATCATAAATACCACAGTTTGACCACGTGTTGACTATACGTCAAAAGGTTGAGCACGTGTCGACCACACTCTTTTGACCAGTTAAAAAATGAGTACAACTTGAGACAACATGAGTACAAACAACAAAATGAGAACAAATAGAGAACAAATACCAACAAAAATGAGTACAGGTCAAATTTCCAAAACGATTACAAATGAGAACAAGCCGAGAACAACACAAATACAAACAACAAAATGAGAATAAGTAGAGAACAAACACTAACAAAAATGAGTACATGTTTTCTTTATTATTCGAGTACACCAAAGCTTAATGTTTTCTTTATTATTCGAGTACAAACTGAGAACAACACGAGTACAAACAGCAAAATGAGAACAAGTAGAGAACAAACATCAACAAAAATAAGTAAATTTCAAATTTCTAAAATGAATACAAATGAGAACAAATCGAGAACAACATGAGTACACAAAATAAAATGAGAACAAGTAGAGAATAAACACCAACAAAAATGAGTACATATTTTCTTTATTATTCAAGTACATCAAAGCTTAATCTTTTCTTTATTATTCGAGTACAAGTCGAGAATAACATGAGTATAAACAAATAGATGAGGTGAGGGAAGAGAAAACAAATCTGATTTATAGTGGTTCAGTTCTCCTTGACCTATGTCCACTCCTCTAGAACCCCTAGAGAATTTCAATCCATTATCTCATCACTTTCGGGGCAGAGGGAAACTGTTTACAACATCTAGTTAAGCCCGCAAAAATAAGTGGTGTAAACAGTTTCTTAGTTGAGCCCATAAAACTAGATGTTGTAACAGTTTCCCTCCAACCGAAAATGAGAAGATAATGGATTGAAATTCTCTAGGGGTTCTAGAGGAGTAGACGTAGGTCAAAGAGGACCGAACCATTACAAATCGGATTTGTCTTTTCTTCCCTCAAATCATTTACTTTTCTTTGCATATTATATTGTTATGTGTGGATTGAATGTTTGGTTTTGAGTTGCTTCCGCATCTGATACTCTATTTTGAGTTTAAAATAATTTGTATAAAATTTGTTATTTACATTGTGTTCCAAAAGATTTTCAACAAAATTTTAAACTTATTGAAAACTCCAATTCACCCTCCACTTTGAGTGCCATCCTTGAGACCTACAATTGCTATCAAAACTTGTACTCTTGATAAACCATTTTTGGCTTAACATCCAAAGAGTTAAAGATTCCAAAAATGACATTCATAAATGATATTTCTAGATATAAAGGATTAGCTATTAATCGTGCTCTTTTCTCTGATGATAGTAATTATACATATTGGAAGACAATGATGATGATCTTCCTCAAGTCCAAAAGCATGGATATACAACAAGTTATGGAGGATGGTTTATTTGTGCCAACAAAATTGGTGGAAGGAAGAAAAGTGGAAAAGCCAAAAGAAGAATGGAGTGACAATGATAAAAAGCTCATCTCCTACAATCACAAGGCAATGCATATTCCTTATTATTCCTTGAGCAAATCTTAATTCAACAAAATCCAACAATGTGAAAATGCTCAAGAGATTTGGTAAACATTGGAGATTGCATACGAAGGAACTAGCCAAGTTAAGGAAAATAAGATCTCTTTTCTTGTTCACAAATATGAGTTGTTCAAAATGGAAGAGGAAGAACTAATTCAAGAGATGTTTGACAGCTTCAACGATATCATCAATGGTCTCAAAGCTCTTAGAAAATCATACACTCATTCCAAACTTGTGAGAAAAATCTTGAGATCCCTTCCAAAGTCTTGGGCTCTAATAAAAAAATGTTATTCAAGAAGCCAAAGACTTATCTTCTCTTCCATTGGAGAAATTGCTTGGATCTTTACTCACTCATAAAATGATCACGAAGAAAGGTGAGAGTGAAGGCAAAAAGAAGAAGGATTTGGGCATAACATTCAAGGTTTCCTCAAAATACATTAAGAGCGCTATTGAGGATGAGGAAAAGGAGGATGATTTTGAAGATATTATATATCTTACCAAGAAGTTCCATAAATTTCTCAATAAAGAAAATGATGAAAAGAAGGCAAGCAAGAAGAAGATCAAACTCATTTGGCAAGAATGTAACGAACTGGGGCATGTCAAACCGGATTGTTTGTACTTGAAGAATCATGGAAAATGAGGAAAAAAAGAATTATTGATTATATTTCAAGCTCAAATGATGATGATGACGCTAATAATGAAGTTGGAGGCTTGTGCTTAACGACAATCAAAGTCAATGAGAAAATCGCAAATGTGGTGCCCTTTCCTTATACTCAAACTTTGCGTTATTTTTATTTTGTGTATATGCAATTTTTTTATTTGTTGATTTTATAAGTATAGCATATATGAATTGATTGCATTGTGTTCATTTCTAGTGGTAGCATGCATTGAGTTTTTGAATCTTTAATGGGAAGATTTTTTTTATGCATGTTTTGAAACAAAAAGGAATGGCTTTTCTCTTAATATGATTTTCTTAGAAAATGAATTTATCCTAGGTGGAACTATGCGTATGACATGAATGAATTCTGTGTGTTATATGTTTTATGTTGTTATGAACATACATTTGCATTCATACATATTCAGTAAAGCGATCCATATTGCAATGAATGAAATCACAAGGCTTGGAATGAGAAATTGTGCAAAATGTTTGAATTAAGGGCTATCTACAAGCGTTATTATTAGTGGTTAAGTGCATAGTATAGGCTTGAATCTCAGTGTCCATTTTGGTTCAGATGCTAAGTGCTTAGCATAAGATCATCATCATCATCTTGGCAGAACAATCCTCTTCGCATTCATTTGGATCAACATCCCAAATAAAATAATCATTGATCTTGTTTGTATAGACTGGTTGGCCCTGTTGGAGAATTTTCCCGGGGATTCTTTGGTGAATTTTGGAGAGCGGAAGCAAGTTGGAGTGAGGCGAGAAAAACAACACCAAGATTTTTATAGTGGTTCGGTTAACCATGCCTACGTCCACTACCTAAGTCTCACTTATGCTTTTCACTATCGGAGATTAATTACGGCTCAATCCAACAAAGCCTTACACCAAGGTTGATTACGACTCATACCTCCAAATCCAACAAGATTGATTGCGGCTCATACCTCTAAAGCCATTGAGGTTGATTACGGCTCATGCCTCTAAGACCATTGAGGTTGATTACGACTCAAACCTCTAAGGCCATTACAATGTTGTTTTCCATAGGTTCACAACCAACCTTCCCCCCCTCTCTAAGTGTTTGTAAAAACATTTACAAGAAAATGAAAACTCTATGCTAGAGTACATATGTTGACACAATGCTCTTGATTTTCTCTCTAGCTTGAATTTGGTGTTTTGGGGGTGATGGAATGATAAAAACGTTTTGGCCTTTAATCCATATGATCATCCCCTTTTTTCTACCTTTCCTTGGTGTATTTATAGCTT
>CAODLS010716268.1:0-11560 GCA_948243855.1 Flueggea neowawraea
GGGACATCTGGGATTTTTATTTAAATTTTTGTAAATTTTTGATATGGTTGGTTAAGTTATTTTCTGATTATCAGAAGTGTATTGGTTTATCCCAAGTCTAGTTCTACCATTTTCTAATCGTTTATGTCAATGGTTTGTAAAATTCTCTATGCTGTTTTCCCTTTCCTCCAAGTGATTAATGTTGAGCCTTTTTCTTAGGCCTGTAAATTGAAATTGGGTGATCTAAAAGGGGCTTTGCTGGATACCGACTTTGCCATGCGTGACGGAGAAGATAATGCAAAAGCTTTTTTCCGCCAAGGCCAGGTTAGTGTCTTTGGTTACAATTTTGCATCCAAGAACTTAAAACAATTTTGTTTCTGTCCAGAATGTATAATCTTTCTGGGGGTAATATTTGGCTGCTCATTCTCGTTGCTTTCTATATATGCTGATTGAACTCAATGCCCTTGTTAAATATATAATTCTATATTGCATGTAATGGTTTATTGCAGGCATATATCGCACTCAATGACATCGATTCTGCAGTTGAAAGCTTCAAGAAGGCACTAGACTTGGAGCCAAATGATGGTAAATAATTTTTATCCGGCATTATTGTTTTTGATAAACCTTCGTAGGTGCTCTTATATTAAGATTAGAATTCATTGTTCAGAAATGAGCTGGACCTCATGGCTCATCGGGTAGTCTTCTTGTTGGTTTTGTGATTGTTGTCTTCATGGCGTCTGTTTTCCACAGGGCTGTGGTCGGTGGTTGTATTTATTGTTGGAATAAGTAACCATTTGTGGTATTTATTGTTAATATGATTTTATGTAGTTGGGTGTGCTAACTGCTAAGCCAAGATTGGACCTTGTTCTCTCTTCCCTTGTTCCTGCATGATCCAATTTAAGGCCCTCTGCATATTGTGTAAAAATTGATTTCTTCATTGTATGTTTCAGGTGGAATAAAGATAGGAAGAAGGTTATTCAATCGTATTCTATTGTTTTATATTTTTATATTTAAACTGTTACCTTCCTGCAAAAGTTTGATGCTCGTTGAACATGGTCCAGATTGCTGATAGACGTGATCGAGAGAAAAAGGCTTATGCCAGAATGTTTCAATAGTGTTTGGTCAGTGATTTGGAATTGTTACCTTGATATTTTCCCTCTAATTCATTTTTATTACGAGATAAATTGTCAATTTGTGCATTGAAAATACAGGGCAGTGTTGTTTGGAATGTTGAGTTTTATCTCTCTGCACAACTTTGATTCTATAATCAAACTAGTGAATGTTTCTACGGACTTCAGAAAACAAAAGGCATGTTATTAGTTATTCCACCATTGTCCTTTGTTTATAACTATTGATAGTTAATCATCAACTTGCCAAATTCTTTCAATGACTTTAAAGATCAGTAGTATATTTAACTTTTTTTTTATGTTGAAATGTTTCCAAACATCAAATTAAATAGTTAGCAATGTTTCCTTCAATTATTTTGTCTCATTTTATTATGGCTTTGTAAACTTTCTGTGTTTAATCTCTATGCTTCCCTTAATGTTTTTGTTTTTCAGGTTTTTTCTTCTTTGGAGGAGCTATGAAGCTGCCAGATTTGAAGAGGGGAAATTAGAATGCGAATCTAGCAGAGTCTAGCTTGAACTAATTTTGTTAGATTTTCCCCTTTCTTTTTGTCAAATATGTTGACATTTTGTAGGCTGCAAAACTTACAAAGCCCTTCTGAGATTTAACTAAACAAGTGTCCAAAACTTCCTATATCAAAAAAGAGAAAGGTTCGTATTTGACTGAAGGATGCGTTGTTTTTTTATGTTTCAAGCCTTTTTAACATTTCTCCATTTCAGTTTCTTTCGGCTTTCATATAAACCCAAATTGTGATTGGTTATTGCATGAGCTTTATGAAAGGGCTTCTCTAGTTGTGGAGTTGTCGACTACAATTGATCTACGTACACTCCAAAGTCTGCCTGTATGATTATAGGTCTCATCAATGTCGGACTCCATCATCACATTGAGTGTGAATGAATCCCAAGTGAATACATTTGTAGTTTGAGATTGTGGCTTCACATAGATTTTAGGCTTGTTATTGCTTTCAGCAATTAATATGAACTTTTCAGTTCCATAAATACACACAAAAGGAAGGGGAAAGAAGAAACACGCATCGGTAATCTACAGTTTTACAGAGGCTTTACAGTGTGAAAATGGTTTTGCCACTTTCCATGCTCATCTGCAATCATCCAAACAATCTTTTGAAGCTTCGGACGATGACACTTTTAATTTTAAGGAAAATGGATGAAGGTTTCTTTTTCTTTACAGGACGCTCATTCCTGGGTCTTTTTGATCTTCTCCTCTGTCGTGGCCCTCTGCGGCTGGATCTAGCGATTTCTTCTGCTCGAGCTCTCGAACCAACGATACCTGCAGATTCATTTTCTCTCGCCTGTTCAGCTATATGTTCTTCTCCTGTTTCCCTCCTCTGCGACCTGTTGTCAGAGCAAAGATCCTGCAGTCTCGACAACGCCAGCTTTTTGCTCGCTTCAGCTGCAAGCTTCTGTTCTATAGCCACTGAAACTCGCCATTCAGCTAATGCTGTTTCATCTTTCGCTTTTCGAGTCAAGACATAATATTCTTCCTGTGAAAGCTCAACGGTGTCATTTTCTGTTTCTGACATACTTATCTGCTTCTTTGCCTCTGCTAGCGATTCTCCAAAAGCTTCTGATTCTACCCGCATGGCTCGGAGAGTAAGCCGCAGTGCTCGTAGAGTTTGTCTCTTCGTCTTCCGGACTTGTTTCAGCTTCGCTCTTGTTTTTCTTTCCTCATCAATTTCCAACTTGATTGTTTCCAATTCTCGGCGCGTTCGATCCAAGTCATCACTCATTTCATTAGCAGTCTTGGCAGCCTCACGTTCTTCTTCCAACTTGAATTTTATGTCCGAATTTATGGCCTCAAGCTGCGATTTGAGCTCAGAAATGATAACGTTGGACATAGATGTCCTGTTTTTAGCAGTAGCAAGCTCTGCTTGAAGCTTTACGAGCTCATCGATGAGAGGCTTGGAATCCAACCAAGATTGAGTAGCAGTTTCTTTAGCTTTCTTTAGCTCTTCGTGAATTTTTATCAGCTCCCTCAACTTTGCCTTCACAGTATCCTCTTCGTTCTCCTGTAATTCTCTTATTCTGTACATTTTGATCTGAGTTTCCTCCATCTGCTAATCACAGTCAGTCTTCTATATGTTCTTCACATTTCTGAGCTATTTGATGATTTTTTTTCAAAATGTTTATCTGTAATCTCAATGGACCAGTCTGGAGGGTGACAATGTCAATCATTAATATAGAACATATGTTTGTAGGTTGACATTATCAACTAAAAATCCTAAGCATATGTTCTTTGTTCTTGCCGGTTCTGATGCGAAGTTATGTCTTATATGCTGGTTTTGAATGCTAGTATCTGCTGCGTACGGCAAAGTACATTAGACCTGTTGATATAACTCAATTATTCAATTAAGCATTGGAAAGATATATGTTTGCAAGTTTTGGAGGGACATAATCATTCCTACAGTAACAAAAAACACTTTCCCTAATATTTTTTATTAAATCACTCCATACCACTCTATATTTAGATATCTAAGTCAATTTAAACTTTGCTGGTGAATTTCGTATTCAAAACAAATATTTATTTAAAACAATGTCAATGTCAATAATTTTAAGTGCATTTTTTTTTTGAAAAAATCATCTTTCGGTTGTCACGATTAATCCAAATTGAAATCATCTTTCTTTTTACGAGTGGCAAAACTCATCAGATTCAATTACGATGCTGTTTCTCTTTTTTTTTGGTTACTCAATTAGATGCTGTGACTGTGACTACACACTGTTGTGCTTCACATTTGGACCCAGTTGTAGCATAGCTTGGACTTAGCACAGACACACACTTAAATCCACTATTTGATGGACTTGATCTTGTACAAGCCATGGGCTGTAATTCATCTTAGAGAATCTTCTAACAGTACCCGGCGGATTCTTTTTTGACATAGTAAATTTCGAATCTGATTCTGACTCGGACGAAGAACAAATAATAAATTCCTGCAAAATGAAACATAATTCCCTTTGTCACATTACCACCGGAGTAACACGAAGCCTTCACTCGTCACCCAACTCATCGAGCTGGAATGGCCAAGTCTTGCAATTCCAGGTGAGTAGTGAGTACCTTCCTCTGTTCAATGCATTAATTTGAACATAAATGTTCAATCCTTTTGAATTGTGAATGATTTTGGTGTAACAGCTCTGTGGATCCATCTTGTGCTGAGATTGTCGTGGTCCGCCACGGAGAAACTGAGTGGAATGCCGTTGGAAAAATCCAGGTATCTCTCTTTTCAGGAAAAGGAAAAAAAATAATTTTTTTGAATTGAATTTGAGGGTTTTTTCAATTTATTAGAATATCCTTTTCTATTGAATTTATGTTTTTCTATTGAAATTTTTTGAAAGGGGCATATTGATGTTGAATTGAATCAAGTTGGGAAGCAACAAGCAGAATTGGTATGGGTTTAATTGTTGTATTGCTTTTCTGTATAACATCTATATGTAGTTGCAATTTTTTAACTTGGATTCTTGGGCTTCTTGAAGGTGGCGGAGCGTCTATCACGAGAAACTAAAATCTCTGCTGTCTACTCCTCTGACTTGAAGCGAGCTTCTGTGACTGCTGAGACCATTGCTGCCTGCTGTGGCGGTCTGGAGGTGTGTAACTTCATTGCATTATATCTTTGTTAGTTAATTGGACAAAGTTGTGGTGGAATGAGGCAAATAGGTGTGCATTTTTTTGGTTTAGCATACAATCACTCGTTGGCTTTGATTTTTTGCCCCTTTTTTAACTAAATTATATTTGTATCTGGTGTCTGGAAAGAAGAAATGTGGAATGATATGTATTGGATGTTGCTAGTTTACTTGTCTTGTATTTTTGGAATTGAACTGTAGGTTATCAAGGACACAGAGCTACGGGAAAGGCATTTAGGTGATCGTCAAGGTGTTGTATATAGTGCAGCTGCTACTGTTAAAACTAAAGCTTACATGGCCCTTGTATGTGGAAGAAGTGATGAAGAAATCCCAGTAAGTTGGAGTATTTATAGGAAGAAAACTTGCAGGAATGAGGTGTCTTTATTGTTTGTCTAATAAAATTCTCCTCATTCCTTCAATCCCCCCTTCCTCTGTTGCGTTAGAAAGAATAAAACTTTGAGAAAATATTCCTGCTTTAGCATATAGATCATATCGATTACTGTGTAATATGAATGAAATATAGCTGTGTTTGTGATGTGAGTTTTCATTTGGTCCATACATTCTCAATGGTATTGGTTGTTTTTTGTTTTAAAGCAATGTTAAAGTTTCAGTGGGGCTACATATAAGAGAGCTGACAAAGTTAATATGTCTTTCGCAAAACTTTTCAGTTTGTTGTTTTTATTTATATTGCCAAATAGTTATGATATATCAACATCTTGCAAAGTAATTGATGCTCTAATATATTTAAACAAATTTTTCATTCTCCGGACTAGCTAAGGCAGTGCCATAATAATTTGTAGTTTATTTACTGATTGTATCAGCGCCTTAGCCCACATTTAATTTATGTAATTTCAATTGTCTTCAGTTCAAAAGCTTTCTAATTCACAGGTTTTATCAGTGGGCGTGTCATAGTTAAGAAAAAGCTCTTAATGTTGGTTAAAAGAAATGACTAGTATTGGTATTTCTTCATCAATTTTCTGGGCACCAACACAGTCTTTATTCACTGCATCTGCAGGGTGGTGGAGAAAGTCTTGATCAACTCTATCAACGCTGCACTTCTGCACTGCAGAGAATTGCTAATAAGCATAGAGGTATAGGTGTCACTTATAACTCTCATCCTTTTTTTCCTATGATGTTCTATGAAGATCATTGGTCCACCCAACTTTTAGATGCTATATCTTCCTTTCTGTGGGAAATCATGGAGACCATCATTGTTCGTGCAATGGACTAAGCTTTAGATAATACCAAGTTAGCATTTGTTGGTTTTTATGTGCACGTGTTTTGCCATTGTAACCAATGGAGCCTTTCTGTTATGTCCTTATCCTAAAATTGCTTTATCAGTTTCCAATTGAATTTCTCTGCTGTTGTTTTTCTCCTGCTGTAGGAGAGCGAGTGGTTGTGGTCACACATGGGGGTGTCGTCAGATCGCTGTACAAACAATCTAGTTCAGATGGAAGATCTGCGGGGAAAATCTTGAACACATCAATCAACATATTTCACTTATATGATGGAGACAAATGGTTGATAAAAGTATGGGGTGATATTAGCCATCTTAACCGAACAGGATACCTGATGTCTGGATTTGGTGGACACAAAAATTCTGGTTAGTTCAATGTAACTTTCTTAGGGACTCCTTGCAATTAGAAAGACAAAAGCTTCAATCATTATCTTGCTGAACATATACGGTGATCCTTAATCGACGGGCACTGAATTAAATTAGATTCATTCTCTCAGTTGCATTCATCAGATATTGAACTCAACGAAGTTTACTTCTCCAGACATTATGTTGTTTTAATTGTATAATAATACCTGATTGCCACTGTAAGCTGTGGTTAGTGGTCAAGGCTCTTTCTTCTTAACCAGAGGTCTCAACTTTGAGTAGATGTTTTAAAGAACTCGCCAGATATTGCTTGAACCTGTTCGATGAATGAATAAATGTGAAATGAGATAGTTTGAAGTTGCTAGACGCTGAGTCGCTATCGAAGCGTCAATATCACTAGCATGTAAGGTAAGATTCAAAATGATGCATGGTTGTTAGGAATGATGGTACAAGAGCTGTGAATGAGATGATCTCTTCTTTCAGATTCAGTGAACATTTGTTGCAGATATATTCATTTTTCGAAACGCAATGAGATAGAAGTGAACATGGTTCCCATTTTAAGTCATATTCTTTAACTTGTGGATCTCTATAAGCCTATCCATACAGATAGAGTGGGAGCATCAAGCAGATCTTGCAAACGCCTTGTCTTATTCATCATCTTTTAGCTGCATGTTCACTACAACATCGTCAAAAATTCTGAGCCCGGCAATGGTCAACTTCATGATCTTCACAAAATGTTGTAGATTTGCTTAAAAATAATCAGATTTGGTAATTTTTGATGCGATTATGGTACAACATGTTTGACAATATTCATATATCACATGTAATCGTGGAAATTGTGTAAATTACATGATACGATGATAATAAGTACAGTACACTGAATTATTATAATACTACGCGAATATGAATTCCACCCAAAAAAGTAGTTGCATGGTCCAATGGAGGGACATGGAAAACAAAGGGTTGATGGATGGATAGATGAAATAGGATGGAAGAAATGGACCACGGGAGCCATCACTTTCCATTCAGATTTTCGTCAAAAGAACATGTAGGCATGCACATCAAATGTGGGACTTGTTCTTTATTGGCTTATACATAATTTACCCTCCAAATTTGTACGTTTTTTTTTCTGTTACCCTAAACTTTTTGAGTGTTCAATTTACTCCCTAAACTTGTCAAAATCCTCCCGTAGAGAGTGGAGAAACCGTGCAAATTCGGGGGGTAACTTATGTATTAATCCTTCTTTATTACATTGTTTGCAATTGTAGTTATCAAAACAAGTGGAAAGCTTTACCTTTGTTGGTACTCATGTTCCATTTTGTTAAGCTTTTCTTTTCTTTCTTTCTTTCTTTTCTTGTTGTTTTTTGAAGGGTGATTTTGGATCTCATTGACTTTGAATTTGTCATAAACAAAAAAATAAAATAAAAATTTGGTTCATCATCACTGTTGAAAAAAGCGGTCCGTCCATGACGGGTGAACTGAACTCGGTTGGTCAAGATGTGAACCGGGACGATGGACCGAGACCAATTGGTGAGTCCAATTGAGATGGGTCCATAAGGCCCATGTGTTAAGCTCATTGGGCCTAAACCCATTTAAGGGCTTATAAATATGAGTGAAGAAAAAAAAGAAAAGAGGAGAAAAAGAAAAGAAAGAAGAAGGAAAAAGAAAAAAAAAAAGAGGGAGGGTGGGCGGGAGAAAACGTTTCTCCCCTCCCTCATCCTTCCCTCCATCTTCCTTTCTCTATCTCTTCCCTTCATTATTCATCGTTCGTCGATCCTAGTCCAAAATGGCATCTAGGCAGAGAAACAGACAAGCACTATCGTCGACAATTCGACCGTGATTTGCTCACGAGACCAACATAGAACCAATCCTGATCTCGATATTTTTTGTTGCTGGTTGGGTTGAGCTTCTGTAGGAATTGAGGTAGGTAACTCAAACCTACTTTATTATACTGTTTATCTGTTAAACCGATAGTTAGATTCCATCATTATAAATTTTGGTAAATTTATACATTAAAATTTGATATCTAATACCTTTACCAAAGAACATGAGAAGTGAATCATATAGCAAATAATATATTATTGTGATTTAGTTGATCAAGAAAATAAATAAAATAGGTTGAAAATATAATAGTGCTATAAACATCCTTTGCGAGTGAATTTAGAGACATACAACATTAATGTAAGTAGATCATATATTCTCATAACTATTACTTTCAATTTTAAGTGATAAAAAATAAAAGGCAAACTAAAATGAACACAATTTTTAAAAAATAACAAAAAAATGTAAAAGTTTCATGTGGACCCTCTGCAGAAAAAATAAAATAAAAAAAAAGGAAAATATCTTTTAGAAAGATGTTGTTATAACTAACTTTATTTACGAGGAAGATTAATATTATAAATTCTGGAAAATTTGTACATTAAAATTTGATATCTAATGCCTTTACCAAAGAAAATGAGAAGTTAATCATATAGCAAATAATATATGTTTGTGCTATAAACATCCTTTACGATTGAATTTATAGGCATATGACATCAATGTAAGTAGATCATATCTTCTCATAACTATTACTTTCAATTTTAAGTGATAAGAAATAAAAAGCAAACTAAAATAAACACAATTTTAAAAAAATAATAAAAAAATATAAAAATTTCATGTGGACCCTCTGCAGACAAAATAAAATCAAAATATCTTTTAGAAAGTTGTTGTTAAAACTAATAATAACTAGTCTAATCTATTAATATGTCCTTCAATTACATTGTAGGAAAATGTCGTATTTGAAGGAATAATTTAACTTACTCAATAAAAAGGAATAACAACGTTACACATGTAAAATTTGCTCCACGGAAATTGTTTCTTTAGATAAAGATGAGAAAATGTTTTGAACTTGTGACAAACAAATATTTTATCAAGAAGGAAAACTGTAATTTTTACCAAAAATTCCTAATCGAAAATTATCCAAAGTGTAAAAAAATGAATTAAGGGATCAAATTATACAATACAAAGATTAACTAAAATAATTATCTAAACTTAATAAACAACAAATGTTAATTTTACATATATATTTTCAATCACGAATTAATAACATTCATGGTCACAAAAGTTAGGAAAGAAGTTCACAATAATTAATTAAATTCTTCGCCAAAATTTTAAATACAAAAATTAAACAGATAATAGTGGCTACACCACTCACAGATCATGCAATCACCGATTTGCAGAAATCAAAGGACAGATTTTAAAGAGTATAAATATTTTCAAAATATTTATATAAATGCATATATAATAGCTTTCAAAAACAAAACCAAATTTAGTAGCAAAAACAAATCTTCTTTTCGAAGAAGTACAAATTCAGGAAATATTCTTTACAGAAAACATTTCCTTATTATTGATCAAAATACTTAGATCAGCCCAAAACGTTTATTTTAAAATACAAAACTATTTCAAAATACCAGATAATATCCAACCAGTATTTCGTAGCAGAGGTTTTTATGTAAGTCAAATTTTAGGATTTTCTATCATTTATTAATTCCATATTACATGCCAAGGTCCATACACATCAAAAACGATATATTTTAGAAAACACAACTTATGTGTCTGAAACTGCCATTTCACTGACCTGAAAATCCAAGTTTAATGATCCAGTCGTGTTCCACTGGTGGCTAGCTAACCTCGCTGATCCGAACATGAAGCTGAACCAATTATTAAGGTAGAATAAAAAATATGATGATTGTGGTACTGTGGCGGTATCAAAATGCATGCTAAAATGCATGCTATACAAATGCTGACTTAAAACCCCGAAAACCCATTTTGAATGAATATCTAACATTCTCGACTCAAAAGTTATAAAACAATTCTCAAAGTATTTTAAAACTATCAACTAGTCCTTCAAGTAGTCAGAATTCTCAAATTAGTCCTCTAACTCTCATAAATTACAAATTAGTCCCTAACATACTAAATATCATATTTGATCATCAATACATTCAGAATTATAAAAATTACAGTTTAAATCCCTTTATTAATGAATAACAATAAATTTGAAAATCTTTTACTTTTATGTAACTAAATTAACAAATTTTAAATAATAATATTTTTAAATTTTTTTATTTCAATGATTAAATTAATTACAAATTTAACATCAAACCCATCTAATTAATATATTATGTTGTCCACTCTATTTTAATTTTTTATGAATATTATAATTATACAAACAATAAATATTCAAATAATAGTCCAAAAAATAGCCTCCAAATAATAATTATACCACGAACTATAAAAAAAAATTAGCCTCCAATCTTTGACTTTTTGAAAGTCCTAATTCAATTGGGGTTTTTCAACAACTTCATATCTGCCGATTAACATTTTTTTCCAATCCTAATCCTAATTAGCGCCAATTAACTAATAGGCTTTGATAATTTTAAAATTTGCACACATAGCTATTAATTTTTTCGGCTAATAGGTTATGAATGTAGTTTAATAAACATTAAAGTCTAATAAATTATCATTTAAAATTAAAGATATTTAAGATTTTTTTTATTTTCTTTAATGAAGAGTATTTAGGATATTTTCTTTTTTAATTTTCCGCATCCATACTTTATCCGTACTTTTATATCATTTAAAATTAAGGATATATAGATAGTATAGATTTTATATATAGTATATATTAACGTTGTATTTGCATATACATGATTCGATTTTCTTTGTGTTGATGACCTTCTCACTTGTGGTTATGGTTCCTGGGATGTGTTACTATCTCCTTCAATCTCTTCAAATTGACTTCGACGAACTTATTCGTGTGTTTTCTTATGCAGTCCTACGTGCCAAGGAGATTTGTCTTTCTTCGGAGACTTCTTTATTTCTACAGTATCTACCATCCAGTGTAATTTCTTTTATTATCACCTTTGCATAATCCTTTCCTACAATTTCAGACCTTGGCTTAATCCTTTCTTAGAATTTCTCCTCAATTTCCTTTGAATCTGGGAAAACTGCTGCCTGAGGAGACCAACATGATGAAATCTCATTGAATATCACATTGCAAGATGTGTAGCATTTTTCTGTTGCTGGATCACAACATTTCCACCCTTTTCTTTGGTCGTTGCAACCCATGAAAATGCATCTAATGCCCTTTTTGTCAAACTTGCTATGCTGCTGCTTCATTTCAGGTACATGGTAGACATTTTGGCGTTGCACTTATTGCAGGCTTTCCCAATATGGGCGATTGGTAGCT
>CAODLS010716325.1:0-12427 GCA_948243855.1 Flueggea neowawraea
GTTTTACTATCCAAGTCACATATTTGATAACTTAAGCAAAATCACTATTCATAGATGTTTTATCCAATTAAACATGCACAAAAATAATAATGAGATAAAATAATGCCTCATATATATATATATATATATATATATATATATATATATATAATATAATATAATCTAGATACAATGCATTGGGGCGAGGGCTTACACTAACACGGTATGGATTGACTTTCGGCTTGGCACGCTACCTTGGATTGTTTTGCGAAAAGGGTATGTTTTTGAACACCTGGTTAGACGGATTTCTGTTATCAGGGTGAGTGAGACAGTGTGGCTCGAGGTTATGTATCAGCGGTTAGAGCTGAGAAGATGTTTCGTCGAAGTTGCGAGGCGTATTTGGCTTTCATGCGCGCATAGCCGCATAGTTTAGAGTTGAGACTGGACGAGGTACCAGTAGTGTGAGATTTTTTTGATGTGTTTCCCGAGGAACTTCTGAGACTTTTTCCAGAGCACGAGATTGAGTATGCTATTGAGGTTTAGCCTAGTACCGATCCGGTATCGATTGCACCATATCAGATGGCACCGACATAGCTGAAGGAGTTGGAGACTCAATTGAGAGAGTTATTGGATAAGGAATTTGTTCAACCAAGTGTTTCACCTTAGGGCACTCTGGTCTTATTTGTAAAGAAGAAGGATGGTAGCCTTCACATGTGCATTGATTATCGTCAGCTGAACAATGTAACAGTGAAGAACCGATATCCACTTCCGAGGATAGATGATTTGTTTGACCAGTTGCAAGGTGCACAATGGTTTTCTAAGATCGATGTGCAGTCGAGATATCATCAGTTGAGGATTTGAGGTGAGGACATTCTGAATATTGCATTTCAGACTGGATAGGGCATTATGAATTTTTAGTGATATCATTTGATGAACAACGTGTTCAGACTGTATCTGGATCGATTTGTTATTGTCTTCATCGACGACATTTTGATCTAGTCCAGGATTAGAGAGGAGCAAGAGGATCACTTGAGGTCAGTCTTGCAAACTTTGCGGGAACATCAGCTTTATGCTAAGTTCTCAAAATGCGAGTTTTGGATTGATCAAGTGGCATTTCTGGGACACATGGTGTATACAGATAGGATTATGGTTGACCCAAAGAATGTAGAAGTAGTACTCCATTTGGAAAGGCCTAAGACCGCCACTGAGATTTACAGTTCTCTTGGCTTGGCTAGTTACTATAGGAGGTTTATCAAAGATTTGTCGAGGATAACAGCTCATATGACCCGATTGACTCAGAAAGGAGTCAAATTTGTTTGGTCCGATAGATGTGAGGACAGTTTCAAGAAATTGAAAGGATATTTGATGAGTGCGCCTGTGTTAGTTTTGCCATAAGGATCTGAAGGTTTCGCTGTGTATTGCGACGCATCTAGACTTGACCTAGGTGATTGCCTATGCATCGAGACAGCTTAAAAGGCATGAGCAAAATTATCCGATGTATGATTTGGAGTTAGCCGCAGTAGTGTTCACACTTAAGATTTGGTGACATTATTTGTACGGAGAGACTTTTGAGATTTTCACAGATCATAAGTCTGAACTACATTTTTTGACGACGAGATTTGAATCTAAGGCAGGGACGTTGACTAGAGCTGTTAAAAGATTATGATTGATCCATATCATATCATCATAGCAAGGCTAATGTTATTGTCGATGCTTTGAGTAAAAAGTAGATGGGAAGTTTTGTTCACATTACAGTCGAGAGGTGACTTGCAGTGTCAAAGTGACAGAGTTTGATGAGGAGTGGAGTTACAATCCATTTTGATGATTCTGGATCATTGCTTGGTCACGTTGAGGCAAGGCCTATTTTGTTAGATCATATCTATGAAGCTCAGAAGGGGGATATTGAGATTCAGGGTTTCATTAAAAAGGTTAAGGCATTTGAGGTGCCAAGTTTCAGCATTGATGATTCAACAGTTCTTTGGTTTGGGTTAAGATTGTGCATACCAACTTCTGTTTACGTGAGGAGATTATAACCGAGGGTCATAGTTCTATTTATTCGGTTCACCTGGGATACATTAAGATGTATCAGGATCTTTGTGAATCCTATTGGTGTCCAGTGATGAAGAAAGATATAGCTAAATTTGTTAGTCGATGTTTGACCTATCAGTAGGTTAAGTTTGAGCATCAATGTCATTCTGGTTTGATACAGTAGTTACCTCTTCCAGAGTGGAAGTGTGATTGTATCACGATGGACTTTGTAGTTTGATTATCGTAGACATCGTTTGAATATGATTCTATTTGGGTCATCATGGATCGATTGACAAAATCAGCTCATTTTTTACTTGTCAATACGACATATGGAGCGACATATTTGGCAAGATTGTATATCGAGAGGGTCGTATGTCTTCATGGTGTGCCTGTTTACATAGTGTTCGACAGAGTTTATCAGTTTACTACGCAGTTTTGGCATAAACTACAAGAAGAGTTGGGTACTCGATTGGATTTCAGCACAGCATTTCATCCGTAGACTGATGGTTAATTTGAGGATATGTTGAGAGCGTGTGTAGTGGATTTTGCTGGGAGTTGGGATTCCCATTTTCCATTGGTAGAGTTTGCGTACAACAACTCGTACCACTCAAGCATCGAGATGACGCCACACGAAGCACTATATGGTAGGAAGTGTAGATCTCTATTATGTTGGGCCGAGGCTAGAGAGAGATCCCTTGGGACTAGATCTTATTTTGGAGACTAATGAGAAAGTCAAACTGATTCAGTAGCAGATTCAGACTGCTCACAGTCGTCAAAAGAGTTACACTAACCCAAAGCGTAAACATTTGGAATTCATAGTTGGTGACCATGTATTCTTAAAAGTATCACCTATGAAAAGTGTTATGAGATTTGGGAAGAAGGGAAAGTTGAGCCCGAGATACATTGGTCCATTTGAGATTATTGGTCGAGAGCTGTAGCTTATGAGTTAGTGTTACCGCCTCAATTTGCTTATGTTCATTCAGTGTTTCACATCTTACTTCTGAGGAAGAATATCTCTGATTCGTCACATGTTTTGGCTCCGCAGTCGGTTGATCTCAGATCTGATTTGTCATATGATGAGGTTCCAATGAGGATCGTTAACCGCCAGTTCAAGATACTCCAGAACAAAGATATTGCTTATGTGAAAGTGATTTGGAGGCATTATTCTGTTGAGGAGGCCACTTGAGAGGCCGAGTACAAGATGCAGCATAGGTATCTGCACTTGTTCGAGTCTGCTGATTCATAGCTTAGTGCATTTCATTTTGTTTTGCTTTGCATTTTATTGCATTTATGCTTTGCATTGGCAAACTTGCGAGCTTTGCTCAGGCATAGATTTCTGGATTGGGGTTAGTTTTGAGATATGATTTGATCTTAGCTTTACGCTGCTTGGTTTGGAAATTCGAGGAAAAATTTCTTCTGAGGGGGGAAGTATGTAATACCCTGCCTATTTTGATTTGGATTCCTGTAGCATTCTGTCATGTTCTTGCCAAGTTAGAATGTTCATAACAATGTTTGGGTGTTAGATAAAGTCTTGTTATTGAGCAAGCTTGGAGTTACTTGAGTAATGTTGGGAGTTATTAGAGTAAAATGTTGAGTTACTCGAGCAATACACGTATTAGTGGCACTTCCACTCATGTTAATCAGTGCCACAATCACTCATGTTATCTAGTGGTACATCCACTCTTATATCTAGTCTCATTTGCTGATACTGATATATATATATATATATATTTCTAATATTAAAACTTGGTTTGTCTGTATGTTGTTTGCTTTGGATGTAAACATTCCGGTAAATGTTTCCTAGAAATTATAACATTAAATGTTTTAGAGTTTTGGAAACTCTATTTGTTTAATTCTGTTTTCGATAGGTCTTTAAATTTAATTCTCACCAATTATTTTTAAAGATAAAATAATCATGTTTATTCAATCTGTATGATTGTCTGCAATCTGTTTTATTTACAATAGATTTCAAAAGGAATTTTTGAATTACTATTTGTAAGAAATACGAGTGTATACTAATAGTATACAATGAATACATGTATGTGGTATTTTTTAAAAAACATTTTTAAAACGATTTGCGTAAAGTATGAAGTGTTATCTCTCATTGGGTTCTGACCCTTTTTTTGTTTTTTTTTTCTTGCTTTGTTTTTAAAATTTGTTTTCAGGATTTGTTGATAGTAGTCTCTTGTTACTTCGCGTTCAGTGAAGCAACCTTATTAGTAGGGAGTGCCCTATTGTTCCGGCCCTGGATTATCTATTTTTGTTAGAGGCTTTACATCGGGTTATCTGTGGGTTTTGATTAGGAATATATTATGTATTTCGATATTCTAATAACATTATAATATATTTGTTAAGAAGAATATTAGTTTTAAAACTTATTTTTGTTAAACTATTTTAAATTGATAATAAGTTGTTTAACAATAAATGGTTTCTGGTTATAAGTTCTGAACTCTGAGGCTTGTATGAGATGGATCAGGCTCCATTAGTCGGTTCGCCTCATATCATGGTCCGATTTTAGGTCGTGACACATTGGCAATGGAAAAATTGTCCAGTTTCGTGGAAAGGTCAATTCACTAGAGGTGATAGAGGGGTTCCTACAATTATACTGGAAGCAGTAGCTTCAGTAGACTTGTGGATATGACACACATTCTTCAGAGTTGTCGGTGCGAATAACTATATAAATGTGTTCAACCAATCACCATTGTTTAATGATGTATTGCATGGGTATTCTTTATAAGTTTGTTTTAGTGTTAATGGGACAACATACACAAAAGGATATTACCTTGCTGATGGTATATATCCAAAATAAGCAACATTTGTTGGAAGTTTTTCATATCCAGAAGACCTAAAGAGACTTAACATCAAACAAATGCAAGAAGCTGCAAGAAATGATGTGGAGAGAGCTTTCGGCGTTCTTCAATCTAGATGGACAATTGTATGTGGACCCGCTCACTTTTGGTACAAGAAAAATATAAAAGATATAATGTACACCTGCATAATCTTGCAGAATATGATTGTTGAGGGCGAAGGTGATAACATCACAAATTGGTATGATGATGAAGATCCAATACTTGCAACATATGGGTGCAATGAAGGACTTCAACAATACCTACAAAGAAGCGCGGAACTAAGTGATCGTGAAATTCATCATCATCTTCGATCGGACTTAGTTGAACATGTTTGGAATTATTTTGGGGAGACTGGATATGAAAATTAGTGTATTTTTATATTTTTCGTTATTGATGTAATTTCTTATATTTGTGTAATTTATTTTTTAATGCAAATTCCATGTTAATTTAAATAATTTACTATTATGCATAATTTATTTTTATTTGATTAATCCAAATTTCTTCTCATTGATAACTATATTCTTTTAATTTAAATATTTATCCAATCTATCATTTTATTTTGCTTTTAAAAATTATTGTTTTTTAAAATTTAATTAAATAATTTTCATGATAGATACATTTCAAATATTATTTTTAACTCAAATATTAACTCATGAAATATTTATGTTAAATAAATATATTTATTATTATTTGTATGTTGTAAATAAATTGAATAATGAGTGAAGTGATTGTGGATCTAATAATATAGTATAATGAGAGGTTAATCATTAGGGAGAGATATTATAATGAGTGATCAACAGTTAATTACTAATGTGTCAGACTTGTAAAATTTTAAAGAGATTAAACATTAAAGATGCTCTTATGATATTGCTAAAGTGAATAAACAAAATAGTCCATTGTTGCTTTCGTAAACAAATGTTTTTTAACGACGGATTCTGAAATCTCACGTCTATTTTAATAGTTCGTATGGTACTTTAGAAAACTCAAGTATATGTTCTTATCAATTCTAAGCTTTCGAGGTGCTACTCTAATTTATAATATAACTAACTTTTACTCATTCAATTTTCAGGAGACATAAAAGTTGACTCAATGAGATTTCACACTTTCTAATAGACCATTTTACCATATTGTTATATTGGCATTTGGTAAAAATATTTGAAATAAACAAATAATAAAGAAGATTTTTTATTTTTATTTTTGTGGGTTTTAGTCTTTTAGAAGAATCAATAGGTATACAAGTTGAATACTGCTTACTTGATGGGGGAGTTATGTGCTTCTTTAATTAGTTTGTTTTAAAAACGTTCTAAAAGCAATTTTGCACGCAATTACTTGAGTTGCTTTCAAGTAATTATGCTTGTTATTGCATTTCATTATCCATATAAATATTTTATATTTGTCAACTTAATCTTATTCAATAGGATCCAAAGTACTATAAATTTCAAGATTTTAAGTAAAAATAATTTTAACCGTTAAAACTTAATGGTTTATTCCCTACTTAACGTGAATGCGAGTAGTTTACTATTCGCGTAATTAGTTTTACCAATTATATTAAGTCATAATTATTAAGATGGACAAACACAGATGAATTAGTGTGAAAAAAAACACATCCATTGTAATTTTGTAAAGTGCACACTTGATTTAAGTTTTACATTTTTTTAACCACTCTTTTTCGGATAATTTTTTCCTACAACGAAAAATTACATGATTTCCACAATTGTTTCAATTAAGGTATTATATTTCTTTAGCAGTGTATGTAATTTCGGATTTCAAATTAACTTCACAGAAAAGGAAACTAAAAGAAGAGCCGTCTGATTTTTTTTAACCACTTTTCTAGTTGCTTTATCTTTGATAAATCAAGCAAACTTGTGTGTATATATTTTTGTTTTTCTTTTTTTCACCGATAAATGTAGTAAACAAAGTTTGGTTCACACCTCGCAAGATAAAGAAAAAAAGAAAAATAGTGCAAATTATATATTGCCACGACCTTAGTCATGCATGGCCAAAAGGTCAATCACCTTGACCAACTACGAATTATCAATACTTTGTTGTTTTTTGACCCTAGATACGTATAAAAGACAGAATATGAGAGACTTTATGTTTTTAAAATATTATATGTGCATAAAACAAGAATCATATTCATTTTACATTCAAAATCATAAAAATTAATAGATAAAAAATATACAACAATACTAAAAAATATACAATACAACAAACAAATGAACTGTTAGTTCATTAGTTATGAAACCATCTCCAATACTAAAATATTGAGTATCCAATTTTTAGTAAAAACAAATAAAAAAATTATTAAAAAAATATACAGCAAAAAGATGAGCTAATATGTGCATGTTGGTATAGTTATAAAGGTTTAGAGAGAGTTGGTGTAATTGCTTTCGCACATATAAGTGGTTAAGTTGGAAAAACCAAACTCTAATATATACTATACTTTTTAAAATATTAGATAAAACTTCACCTAATTTTGAATAATTTTGGTATAATAACTAAACTTTGGTTTTTGGTGTTGTTACTCAACTTCAATTTCATTTTAAGTTAATTAATAAAAGTAATTTAGTGCCATTTGTATTGTATATATCATTAGAAATGCTTGTTATCTTAATTAAAGACATCTTAACTCGCATGAATTTACTAAACTGTCTATATTTTAATGTATCTTTTAGAGACAGCTTGATAAATTGATTTGAGTTAAAACAAGAAAACTTATCTTAACCCAAGACACCAATATTTTTTCATAAATTTGTCTTTAAGTTTGCAAATATAAATGGGAGTGTTTGACGCGTTTTTGTTGGGTACTTGAGCATTGAAACAGTGATTAACTAACTTTGATTGTTCAAAAATTTGAGAATTTGTATTGAGTTTGGTCTATGTTTGAAAGTGAAAAAAAAAAAGAAGACAACATGAGGTGTATCAGTTGAGGTTCTTGACTTGGGTTTTTTTATTTCACCTTTTCCCTCTTTTGGCCTTCTTTGAGGCTT
This sequence comes from Flueggea neowawraea, assembly GCA_948243855.1. NCBI lineage: Eukaryota > Viridiplantae > Streptophyta > Magnoliopsida > Malpighiales > Phyllanthaceae > Flueggea > Flueggea neowawraea. The sequence continues at coordinate 7,847 of CAODLS010716325.1, forward strand.
CATACTAATTAATAATCTAACTTTTGAAGAGTCTAAAGTTCTAGATATGAATATAAACATACCCACAAAAATCTATATAAGCAGCACTTGCAGGACATAAATGGAGGTGTCTGCTTCATTCTTTTTCTCAGTTTAGCTTTGAGAGGGTTTTGGTTTTGCCTATAATTGTATATGGAAAACTCTCTTCAATACTGATATTATCTGGCTTGGTAAGTTGATCATTCTTAACTATATTTTCTTGCTTAAATATATAATCTTAGTTCGTTCTCTCCTTTCTTTCTTTCTTTCTTTCTTTCTTTCTTTCTTTCCTTTGTTAGTTTTGATTATCATTTGAATTCGATTTTGTACCTCTACCGTTTCTAAAAAACAACTCCAACATCACTAAACTACAATATTTTTTTTTCTTAATGAGTTAATTCTCGTCTGCGTTGTTATCTTTCTCAAACATGAAGAACATTCATAATATATATCAATCTTTCTCTAAAGTGGTTCTAAGATTCTTGAGAAAGCGAAAGTGTTGAATTTGCTAACCCTTTGTTCACACCAGAAATGGCTCTTTACTTGCAAAGAGGTTATGCAACAAAACTATATACTTTCTTACTTTCTTTTGCAAAAGCTTGTTACTCAAATTCCCATTCAAGCTTTCATGAACCTTTTTCTTTCCTCTTTCTAAGAAAACGTCTTGCTTATTAAAGAGAAAGTTTTATATAAATTTGTCCCTCCCACAATAAATTTATTCACGTAAGTGCAACATTTCTGTGGCTTAACCCCCGCAAAATGCAATATGCATTCAATAGTTATCAATTTTAGTTGAGTCCATGTTCAAGAATTGATACATTGATACTAAGAGTTGAGAGTTCGATTCACAGTAAAAACAAATAGAATAATTTACAAGAACAATGTTCAAAAATTGATAAAATTGTCAATAAACTTATACGCTAATAATACTGTTATCTTCAACACTAATGAATTGAGAATTTGTTCAGTGAAAACCAAATAATAAATGTTTTTCGGTGGGTTCAAATTTTCTAGTTGCCTTGTTTTAAGGGTTAGGTCTGTTCCTATAACGTGGTTCAGAAAAAAACATTAGCATGAGATTGGTAGAATAAAATCAAAGAGGGTTTGAATAATTTGCTGTCAAGAATGGGTAATTACAGAAGAAACTTACAAAGTTGAAGAAATTTAATTTTGTTGTTGTTCAACAGGTTATAGATATGGGCTCCACTACACATACCATGCAATTGGTCGCACTCCTAATTTTCTTGGTCGCCATTTTGAGCTCAGATTTTGTTGCTGCACAAACAGTCTCGTCAAATAGCTACCAGCCAGGTAATATTCATACATATTTTTGCATATATTTAAAAATTTGTCTTTTTTGGGTATATTGTAGAAAACTATATAATTTTGTGAGAGGAGAAATAAAACCAAAATTGGTGTGTAGTGAGTATAGTAACATATAAGAATGAAATCAGTTTAATTTCTTGGATTGATTGTATTAAATATTATACTCTTTTCTTTCTTTTTTTAATAATATCGAGCGCAGGAGCATGAAGAGGTCACTGGATGGGTGCCAACCTAGTTGGGATGCCTCCGTTGTGGTCACTGATTCTCGTAACTCCCGTTTCATAAAAAAAAGAATGAAAAAATGTTTAAAACTTAATAAGAATTAAAAAAAAATCAAACGGTTTAGGTGGGTTTTGTAATTATATTTGGTTGTAGGACTTGGTGATTAGTGAACGTGTATGGATTAGGTGACTGCTTCTGTGGTTCAGCAAAATGATAGCCCAAGAAAAGCCAGTGAAAGAAAATCACCCCCCAAATTTTTTAATCAATTTGTTTTGTTAGGGTCTCTTTTGATTTATTTGTTCTTGTTTTTTCAGGTACAAATTTGGTTGAGATAAATGTAAGCCAATCCACAAAACAGTCTGATGATACAGTGAGAGTAGATCCTCTAGACAATTTCAACAAGTACAGAGGAGGATTTGACATCACCAACAAACATTACTGGAGTGTAATTACCCTCTCTCTCTCTTTCAAAAATAAAAATCAAGTATTTTTTGAATAAACCAACCGATATCCAGATACTTTTGATATATAACTAATTCGGTTTTGAGCGACATAATTCGTATGGTCGAGAACACTATCTCCATACTGAGATTTAAAAATCAAGTATCAATATCACCGTGATCTTACTGTTAATAAATATAATCTTATTCATGTACAATGCTTTTATGTTTAGAAAATTGATTTTTTATATGCGAAAATTATTAATAAAATAGACCGTTAATCCGAATATCATTTTCATTGTCATGAATGTTGCAGTCAACTGTATTTACAGGGGTACATGGCTATGTGATTGGAATACTATGGCTACTTGGTGGAATCGCATATGGAGCTTTTTTACTTCTAACTCCACACTGTTGTAAAGCTAGAAGAAATGGAAAGCTCAAGAGAAGATCGCTTTGCCATAAGCAATGTTATTTGTGGCCTGTTCTCCTTGCTATACTCTTCACTATCCTTGCATTGTAAGTCATCTCATCCACCCTTACCATATGATTCCACAACTCGTATCGAGACAGATTACCATATAACTTGTTCCTGCCAGTTTATTATCAAAATCGAAACAAAGGCGATCTAATAAACTACTTATATTGAAATAAGTTTTCTTGTCTCAATTAAGCTGCACTTGTTCTGTATCATTAAACAAGTTACTATTGTCTTGCAGAACTGCATCAGGGCTAGTCCTAGGAGGCAATGAAAGATTCCATTCCAAGGCGAAAACGGTGGTGGACATTATCATTGACACAGCAAATGGAGCGGCAGAAACAATGTACAACACAACAGGAGCAATGAAAGAAATCAGAAATGGTTTAGGTGCAGTCAATGGAAGCACAGCCGAGGCTTCGGCTTTCCTGACTTCCACATCAGAAAGACTTGATGCTGGTGCTGCCGAAATTCAAAGGCAAGCCAGAAAGAATCGGCGGTTGATCGACAAGGGTCTTAAGATAGTGTAAGTGTTTAGTCTTTAATCTCATAATTTATGATGGTTGATCTTCTCAAATGTTCTTGTCTTAATGCCAATCTTTATGCTTGCAGGTATATAATAACCACGGTAATTGTTTCCTTGAACCTGACTGCTGTGATTGCCTTATCAGGTGTGTCTTGTTCTTTGAAATTGAAATCATCAATTCTGACCAATAACTTGTTAGCCTAGTAGTTCACACCTAAAGACAGGAAACGAATCTTAGTAAAAGCCATAATGCTCTAATCTCGTTCTTGAAAGAAATCGTTCCTTCGATGTCAAATTGAAGAATTGGAAGCTGATTCCCAATGTAATGGACTTGGAAGTTTTCTTTAACATAATTTCTTTGCCTTGAAATAGAAATATCGTCTCTAGAGCCTGCAAATTGGCATGCTTTTTCCTTATCCATTTTTTTAACTATTTTAATCATCGAAAATTTTGATTCTCACTGAAGTTGAATTCTGTCAACTGCAGTCTGCGGAACTCTGCGGTTACAGAGAGCACTTAAAATGTAAGTAAATCACTTAAACATGCTTCATCTGCCTAGAATTACAGTTCCAGGAACGATAATTCTGATCTTCAAACAGATTGAAACATGGAATTTCTGATGATTATTTTCTTAAACTTTCAGGCTTATTGTATTATGCTGGTTCCTGACGGCTTTATGCTGGGTTTTCTTTGGAATATACTTCTTCTTGAATGAGTAAGTCCAAGTAGCTTAGACAGTTTATCTCAAAAGCAGAGATTCTAAGAAGCTTATCAGTTGAAATTTCTTGTAATAACTGGAAGAACATGGACAATTTTCCAGGTTCTCAAGTGATACATGTACTGCTCTGGAAAATTTCCAACAAGATCCTTACAACAACAGCTTGAGTTCCATTCTTCCTTGTGACGATTTGCTCGCCGCAAAACCTGTCTTAGATGATGTCAGTGAAGGGATCTACAACCTTGTTTACCAGGTATATTTTTCTCAAATGCTAGATGAATCAATGATCCAACGAGTTCTATATTCATTGAAAAATTTGAGCCACATTTCTTGTTGTTCATGAAAGTTTTCCATTATTTGCAGCTCACGTGTTTAAATATCTTGAAAAACTGCAGGTGAATGCTAACTTATCAGTTCTACAAGGATCGAACCCAAACGGATTTTATGTCTGCAATCCCTTCTCGGCACCACCAGAATACAAATACCAGCCAGATAGCTGTCCTGCCAATACAATTCGCATAGGAAACATTCCAGAGGTATAAGCTGCTAAAGATGCAAAAAAGCGTTTCGTCTAGACTTTTGTGTTGGGCTGAAGTTTCTCTTCTCCAACTTGTAGGTACTCAAGTCATTTACGTGTTCTGATTCCAACAATGGAACATGTAACAGTGGACAGTTCATATCTGCAAGCGACTACAGAACCGTCGAATCACTTACAACATCAATTCAAAGCCTGCTAAATGTGTATCCAGGAATGGAAGACCTGGTAGAATGCCAATCAGTGAAGGATGCATTTTCCTTGATCCTTTCAAAACATTGTAACCCATTGAAGAAGTATGTTCATATGGTGTGGGCA
>CAODLS010716375.1:0-12256 GCA_948243855.1 Flueggea neowawraea
ATTCTTGTTCAAGTTTGATACTATTTTGGTGAGAATTAAGTTTTACGAGTGCATTTCAGTAGAATTGAGAATTATGTTTGTGAATAATTTTTTTTACAGATCTTACTGATAGAAATGGAACAAATGGTGATGAGGAAGAGACGAGGGATGCTGCTACTAATAGAAATGGAGCAAATGGAGATGAGGATGATTTTTTTGATGAAGACTACAATATAGCTGCTGATGATGAGGATTATGAAGATGTGATTAAAAGACGCACTAGTGGCAGACCTCCAAGTGTACCAAATGACCCTCCAACAACGTGTTTTGAAGTGTCGACTAGAGACTATTATGATGATTCGGAGTACGAAGATGACAAAGATTATTATATGCCTTCACTCCATTCCAGAATACTAGTTTTGCTCAAATTACTTTATTTCATTTTATACATTCATTTTCACAGATTATTATATGTCTTCATTCCATTATTATAAGTAATCTAGCATATTTGCTCAAATTGCTTGATAATAGTTTTAGCCTGTTGCAGATTTTTTATATTACAACCAACAGACACTTAGCCAGAGGCTTTAAAAGAATTATACATGCATATAGATATTGCTATATTGCAGCTACAGACATACCACAGCAGGGCAACCGTCTTCCCCTTTTTTAGTTTGAAATTGTTCTGAATCCATCTTTGAAACTAGAGCAAAAAAAGTTGAAAAACCCCACTCCGAGAAAAGTATACTCAACTTGGAAGAACCACTCATAATCCAATGCAATTGCATACCAAAATGTGCTTCAACAGTAACATACTATTTAATAAATCATCTTCCTTTTTGTTTTCTCCAACAACAATAATATAAATATCGATAACAAAAATTCTAATTTTCAATATTCACAGTCATCAATTGCAAACTAAATTACTTTATTCAAAAGTTGAATAAATAGAAAATCAATTCTAGTACAACTTCAATAAGTAATTGTACTCAACATAATGTGTTCTTCATTCAAACTATGAAACTATGAAAACAAAAAACTACACATAATTGAATTTTTGTAATTCATATTACTACTTTCTCTCTCCAATATGTTCTTCATTCTTAATAGCACACGTTATCAACTGTCATTGTTGTTCCCGTTCCTTCAATACAAATTTGTACAAACTATGAAACTATTAAAATAAAAAACTACACATAATTAAATTTTCGTACAACATTGTCAGATGTGCTTCAAGGTCTCAACAAAATTCAATCTCACTCAAAAGCAATAAACAAAACATGTTAAATGTAAACTTCCTATCTGTAGAAAAAAAAATCAACCCAATAACTAAGCTTCAGAATATCCAACAATAACAACCATATAACAAACATAAGTGGCAATGATTACTCAAAATCAAAGCAAAGATAAAATTCGACCTCACTTTACCAAAAAAGTCGACGAATGTACAAGACAATGAAGCAACAGCAACACCATCAACACTAACTCAAACAAATGGCAGAGACAAAGTTTAGATAGAGACAAGGATGAGCACCGACAAAGACAGAGCATCGACAACAGGGACGGAGCCATAAAATAGACGACGTGGGGGCAGACCAAAATGACAATATTTCTCCATATTTCACCAGGACGGACTAAAATAAAAAAACATACGTCAATATTAGAGCACGATAAAATTACATTAAAGACAATTAAAAATATAAAACCAAATACAAATAAAATTACTTTCAACAGATGTGGTAGCAACATATATGAGTAATGTCAATTCAATATAACGATAGACCATCGAGAAAACTCTATCTTTCATATATATAATTAAAATTGAAAAAAACTAAGGTTGTAAAATTAAGTATATTCACGTACATTTAGTATTTATACAATCGAATATTCGACATGTTTAATAAGCATTGTAAAATAATTTCATTATCAATAATTACAAAAAAGTCTTCTTGATGTGCACTGCTGAGATATCATTCAATCATTCGTTTTTCATCTTATTTTGTAAATTAACCTTGACAATATTTATATTTATCTTCTAACAAACCTAAAAAAATAAAAGTTGAAACACTAGAACTAATAAATTGTAGAAATAAATTAATTTAAAATTGATTAGTATTAACACAAGGTCTTTTAATAGTGAACTTAAAAGGAGTTTTTCTGTTTAATATAATTATTGAATATTTGTACAGCTAATTTTCTATGCATGAGTAATTAGAAAAAAGGGCCCACCCGACCATAAAACGATGCGTTTAATCCAAGTACAATTTTTTTATGTTTTCTAAGTCAAAACCCTACCAACTTTACTCTGAATGAAACTAAACAAAAACTCTTATGCCGCAAACACCAAACCCTCATCTACCATCTCTACTTCTTCCAAATGGTCTTGAAAACAAAGCTTTCATCTTCATCTTTCAAGTCACTTTAGTGACTTTTGTGCAACGGGTCAAAAAATTTAGTAATCGTCGATGTTATTAACAAAATATAATATTTTATTTTATTATTCATCTCAAATTTTGAAACCAACTCTATTTTTACTACAATCTAACTCAATTTTTAAAAATTTTACTAATAAAATAATTAACAATTTTAACAAATCTACAATTATTAAAAAATTTAGCTAGTTACTATTTATTTTTCAATACTATTCATCTATTTTATCAATAAAATATTTACTTTCTAATATTTTTTTTAATATATATATTTTAAAAAAATTAACATATAAATAAAAATAAAATAATATATTTTGACTTTTTATTTTATTTATGCGGTCGGGATGTCCTAAGGTGTTGATTGGCTTTCACTTTTTGTAATTTTGCAACTCATGAAAATTAATACGTTTGAGGATTAATACAGTTCAAAATATCTCTTTCACCAATCGGTTAAGAACTTTTATGCACTTTAGCCCTATCATGGTCAGAGTGCCCATTTATGCATGTAAACCTCAATTTAAAATTGAATTATAAAAATAAAAAAATAATTAAAAATTGTTAGAGAGAGAGAGATCGATTTGAGGTAGAGAGAGGAAGAGTAAGTATGAAAAGGTGATAGCCGTGCGATTGCTTTTGCTGTGAAAAGCAGGCAGCAAATTGGTTCGAATCCGAAAAAGAATTAAAGGCACAAAAAGGTCTTTTGGAGTTCGAAACCGCCAATCCCCACTGCCATCCATTGCGCGTCATCTGCACTCTCTCCAGATTCATTCTTTCTGGAGAAAACGCGCTAATATCGCGCGTGGGAGAGGTCAATTGTTTGAGGGAAAGAAGAGAGAGAAAGGAAAAAGGCAGTCAATGAAGAGCGTAGAGAGAGAAAAAGGTGGAGAGTAATAAAAGTCATGAATATGCCTAGTAATAATATAAAGAAAACAACTGTGTGTGTGAGTGTGTTGTGTTGTTTCTCTCTCATGATGATGGATGATATGTTTCTCTCTCTAAAAAAGGTGTCCATCTCACTCCATTATCTCCTTAATCATGCATAGAGACTTGATTTCAAAAACAAAAAAAGAACAAAATAAATATAAAATAATAACAATTCATTTAAAATAATAAAAAAAAGGAAAAGATGACAGAGGCACAAAAAGTAGGGCCACAAAGCATTTTCCAGAAATCCTTGCAACTCATACACTACTTTAAAACAAACTTACTACCAACTACTACCCTTTACCTCCACATCAAAAATTTAAAAATTAATTAATTATATTCTTTCCCAATACAAACAAATCATTCTGTCCTCTCTAACTAATCTCCTACTCTACCTTTGCCTTGTCTCCTTTCTTCAGTTTATTTCCCTCCTTCATGGTAATTTTTTATTTTATTTTTTTGACTTTTCTTCTCCACTTACTTTACTATTAAATTACAAAAATATTTCTTTAAAATAATAAAATATATCATTGAGCTCATTTAGAGACGTATATAATTTAGTAAATGAGAAATATTATATAACAAATAATAGATTTTTTAATTATAAAAAAACTAATTTTTATAAAAAAAATATATTAAATTTTATGTGTGGATAATATGTTAAATGTTGAATATGTTGAACAAACCTATCTTTTTATTATTTTAACTATTATATTAATTAACTTGTAATTTATTTTTATAAATTAATTTGGTTGATCACAAACAATTTATAGTACATAACAGATTTTTTTAATAATAAAAAAGAAAATAATAACCTAACTTTTTTAAAAAATATATTAAATATTATACGTTGAAAACACGATAAATGTTGGATGTGCTAAACAAACCTAGTTATCTTTTTATTATTTAACTATTATATTAATTAATTTATAATTCATTTTTATTGAGAGAGAAATGAAGGAAAATAAATTAACCCAAAATATAATCCTTCTAAACTGAAAATTTGGGCTTATTTTTTTCTTTTTCTTTTTCAAATTATGAGGTGATTTTGGTCAACCCCATTCGGAAGACTCTTTTAAGACTAGCTTATTTTTTCTTTAAATCTTCATTACCATTCAAGTCGGTATTTCCAGCAAAAATAAGTAGATGACTTATCTCAAAGTCAAATACTAGAATCATTTTCGTTTACAACTACTTTCCTCCATTCCAAGTTAAAAAATATATTACTCCAGCTAAAAAAAAGTTAAAAAAATTAATTATTTTGTGGATTGTAGGGAATATTTATTGAGGTTATTTGAGAGAGAAAAAGAAGAAGAAAGTTTTACACTGTGTTTGGTAGTGGTGTTTTAGTTGGAATAAAAAGGTTACAGGAGGTTTAAAAAAATAGTCATTTGTTTGGGAGGATTGGAAGGGTTCGACGGAAAAGTTTTGATGGGTTTTGGAGAGTTAGAATTTGTATTGATTTTGATAAAGTTAGTAACACACCAATGGAGTGTTACTGTGGGTTTTATGGAGAGGATGGAGAAAAAAAATATTATGTGGTTAATTATATCTTAATATATTAATTTAATATCTATTTTACCCTCAATTCTATTTTACTCTAATGTGTCTTTTCCCTCCCCTTTCTATTTTACCTATTTTAGTCGAATATGTCAAAGAATTCACTGCATAACCAAATACAATCACATAAATATAAAATCCTCACTAATTCAGTTCATTAGAAATACACACAGTTTAAAAAGATTTGACACACAATATAAAGAATTCATAGATAACAAATTAAAGCATCAATTATTCCTTATTTTTATCTATTTTATGTTTAGACTCAATTTTTTTTATTTTTTAGGTGTTTGGACTAATAATGTTTTAATTCTTTCTTTGATAAAATTAAACATATCGAAGTATTTTTTATTCATAATTTGATTCATAATTTTATATATTATACTTTTTAATATTTAATAGTTATTTTTATTTTTTATTTGAATTATCTAAAAATATTTATATAGTTGTTCATTATTAATTCATGGTATGCTAAAAAATTAATTTATAAAAAAATAAAAGTATGTAATAATATCTAATATCACATAGATAAATTTAGAATATAATTAATCAATTCATCATAATCATTTTATTCTAAACAAACACAATTATTTATTAATTTTTTATTTACAATCATTTACGATTCATTCGCCTCAAATAAATTAAAAATTTTATAATTCATTCCGTTCTATTCTAATTTAATCCAACCCATTACTAACTCTTTCAATTCATTCGAACCCCTCTTGTTCAAACAGAGTGTGAGAGAGAGACGCAATGTTTTTTTGTGAAGCAGCGGATCTGATCTGCTCTTTCCTTTTCGCGTCCAATTCTTCTTCATAACCCCAATTTCCCTTTCTTTTCGTTTTAGTCTGTGACTTACATACATTACATTACATATGTCTTCGCACAGAAACAGGGAGACAGAAAACCCAAAACCAAACCCATCATCACCATCACCACCTCCATCTATCTATCTGTCTGTCAACATTTAGCTAATTAGACCTTCTCTTCCAATCTCGCCATTTTCATTTCTCTTCTTCTTCTTGAAGAAAGTTTCAGAAATTTGGGTTCTTTTTCTAATTCAAATTCGTTATTAATTTCATTCAAGAAAATATAGAAAATGAGAGCTGGCTTAAGCACTATCCAACAAACACTTTCACCGGAAGCCGCCACTGTTCTAAACCACTCTATAGCCGAAGCTAGCCGCCGTAACCACGGCCAAACGACGCCGCTTCATGTTGCCGCCACTCTCTTGTCGTCAACCACTGGTTATCTCCGTCAGGCCTGTATAAAATCCCACCCAAACTCTTCTCACCCACTTCAGTGCCGAGCTTTAGAGCTTTGCTTCAGCGTCGCTCTCGAACGTCTTCCCACCGCTCAAAACCCGACTTCCGACATCGACCCTCCAATTTCTAATGCTTTAATGGCGGCTTTGAAGCGTGCTCAGGCTCATCAGCGCCGTGGTTGCCCCGAACAGCAACAACAGCCGTTACTCGCCGTTAAAGTAGAGTTGGAGCAGCTAATTATATCGATTCTCGATGATCCTAGTGTTAGTCGTGTTATGCGAGAAGCTAGCTTTTCGAGCCCAGCTGTGAAGGCTACGATTGAACAGTCTTTGATCAGTTCACAATCGAATTGTGTTAATTCCACTGCATCGACGACTACTTCTTCCGGTTCGGTTGTTGGGTTGGGGTTCCGGGCACCTGGGGTGGTTCCGGTCCCGATTCCTATTGGGAATAGGATCTTGTATTTGAATCCGAGATATCAGAAAGGAAGTGGCGGTGGTGGTGTTTCGCAATCTGGGCAACATAGGGGTGATGAGGTGAAGCGGGTTTTGGATATTCTGGTTAGGAGTAAGAGGAGGAATCCGGTTTTGGTTGGAGAGACTGAACCGGAGATTGTGGTGAAGGAAGTGTTGAGGAAGGTTCAGAGCAAAGAAATTGGAGATGGGTTGTTGAAGAATGTTGAAGTTATTCGCTTGGAGGAGTTATTGGATAATAAAGGGAAGATTGCAGGAAAGATTGCGGATTTATCGGGTGTGATTGAGGCTAAAATTGGGGGTTTGGATTGTGGTGGGGTGGTGGTTGATTTGGGTGATTTGAGGTGGCTTGTTGAACAACCGTTGAGTTTTGCTATTGCTGGGCAACAGCAACCGCAGCAGCAGGTCGTTTCCGAGGCTGCGAGGGCCGCGGTGGCAGAGATGGGGAAGTTGTTGGGGAGGTATGGAGAGGGCGGGGTTGGTGGCGGCGGCGGCAGAGTTTGTTTAATTGGGACTGCTACTTGTGAGACTTACTTGAGGTGTCAAGTTTATCATCCTTCAATGGAAAATGATTGGGATGTGCAGGCTGTGCCAATTGCTCCCAGAGCGCCCGCTGGAATGTTTCCGAGGTTTGTTTATTGTTGTGGAAACTTTGGTCTTGTTTGCGTGGCATTTTCTTTGCATGATTTTGCTTGAAGAATTGCTGTTTATAGATTCCTTGATAATCCTGCATTACTAGGAAATATTCTTTGGATAGCGAAATTCTGATCTGGAGCTCTAAATAATCGTCGGCTCAGCTTTGGAGAATCAATTTTTCTTTTTGGTTTAATTTGAAATCTTGATTTGCGTTTCTATTATATAACTAATAGAATATATTCTTTGCTAATCTTGGTTGCGCTTTACAAAACTGGTCTTAACAGCTCTTTTCTGTGATCAATGGTTTGCGAGCTTGCGACAGTAGCAGTTCTGTTTCCATTAATAAATATGTGCCTTTTTCGGACTTGGAGCAGATGGTTATTCTGCTGTTGTTTATGTGGTATGGTAACTTACAATTTGATTTTCTGATTTTCAGGTTTGGGAACAATGGAATTCTTAGCAGCTCTGTTGAGTCTTTGTCTCCATTAAAGAGCTTTCCATCTTTGACGACTGCTCCAACAAGGCGTCTGACAGAAAACTTGGATCTTGCTCGAAGGAACAGTTGTTGCCCACATTGCACGCAGAATTACGAGCAAGATCTAGCAAAAGTTTTACCCAAGGAGTTTGAAAAGTCTTCAGAAGTTAAATCAGAACCGACACAGCCATCGTTGCCTCTGTGGTTGAAAAATGACAAGGTTCAGGATGGTGATTTGAAAACATCAGATCAGACGGTGGTAAGTCCAGTTCAGATTTCAACAAGACCTCATTATTTGTTGGTCCTTTTTAAACTCGGTGTGTGCATAATATTCTTATGGTTCTGTTTTTTGCAGATTAAGGATCAAGAACTAATTAGGAAGCAGAAAACTCTGGAGTTGCAGAAAAAATGGCACGATACATGTTTGCATCTTCATCCAGGTTATCATCAGAACAATATTGGCTCTGAGAGAGTAGCTCAACCAGTGCTCTCGATGACGAGCTTGTACAATCCAAATCTGGTTCCTCGCCAACCATTCCTGCCCAAGGCACAGTTGGAAAGAAATCTTGGTCCACCCCTGCAACTAAACCCGAATTTGCTGCCTCGCCAGCCTCCTGCACAGTCAACTAGTCCGCCAGGAAGCCCTGTGAGGACTGACCTTGTTCTAGGAAGACCGAAGATCACTGAAACCATTCCTGAGAAAATTTGTGAAGAGCAAACTACCAAAGACTTTTTGGGTTGTGTTCCCTCTGAGCGTCAAACCAAGTTATATGAATTAGAAACTGAGAAATGCTCAACTAATGTTGATGCTGACTCGTTAAAGAAACTCCTCAAGGGCCTTGCTGAAAAGGTGTGGTGGCAGCGAGAAGCAGCATCTGCAGTTGCAGAGACAGTTACAAACTGCAAATTGGGCAATGGGAGACGGCGTGGTACTGGAACAAGGGGTGATACTTGGCTGTTGTTCATGGGTCCTGACAGGGTTGGGAAGAAAAAAATGGCATCAGCTCTATCAGATCTCGTGTGGGGGACAAGTCCAGTAATTGTTCATCTTGGTTCCCGGCCTAATGATGGGGAATCTGATATACGTTTTCGTGGTAAGACTGCATTGGATCGAATAGCTGGGGCAGTTAGGAGAAACCCCTTGTTCGGGGCAGCATAAAGCAGGCTATGGAGAGAGGCCGACTTGCTGATTCTCATGGTCGTGAAATCAGTCTAGGGAGCATAATTTTCGTCCTCACTGCAAATTGGTTGCCTGAAAATATCAACTTCTTATCCAGTGGCATTTCATTAGACGAAAAGAAGCTTGACAGTTTGGCTAGCGGAGGCTGGCAGTTAAGGCTAACCCTTTCTGAAAAGACGACAAAGCGACGAGCCAGTTGGTCGCATGATGAAGATAGGCCGATAAAGTCAAGGAATGAATCAGGACTGGCTTTCGACCTAAATGAAGCTGCTGATGCTGAGGATGATAAAGCAGATGGCTCTCACAATTCAAGTGATCTCACAATTGATCATGAAGATGAGCATGTTCTCAATAACAGACTGCTGATGCCCGCAACATCGTCAGTGCCTTGCGAGCTACTCAATTCTGTAGACGACAGCATTGTCTTCAAACCCGTCGATTTTGAGCCCATCCGATGCAAAGTTTCAAATACCATCAAGAAGAAGTTCAGCACCATTGTGGGAGAACGGGTCTCAGTCGTAATTCAACAGGAGGCACTTGAGAAAATCGTAGCTGGGACATGGATTGGTCAAACTGGTTTGGAAGAATGGAGTGAGAAAGTATTAATTTCAAGTTTACACCAGCTAAAATCACGGTTAACGACGCCAACAGATGAGTCAATGGTGGTCCGGCTAGAGTTGGACAGCCATTCCGACAGCCGGAGCCACCGGGACTGGCTGCCGAGCAGCATAAAAGTGTCGATAGAAGGGTTGTAATTGAGGGCAAGAGTAATGTAGGTAAAATTAAAGAAAAGGGTTGGTAAAGTTTTGTTTTGATGGTGTTGGATAGAGAGGTACATAGCTATGGTCTCAACTACTTTTGGCGGGGTGAAGAAATGACAGTTGAGAAAGCAAAGAGAGGGAAGAAAAGAGAATAGAAATTAAGAAGAAACAGTTTAGTCAAAAAAAAAAGGAGTTGATGCTGATAGATTAACGGTTATGTTTAGCTGGCAATGTCTGGATCAGCTTTGCCTTAATTATTTTATTTCTTTATATGCTCTTTTTTGTTAATAGAGAATTTGATAGTATATTATTGTCAATTATATGGATTTATTATTTACATAATCATGATTAATAAAAAAATGAGGCATTCCTCTTCTTCTACAATCTCTAATGGTATTCTGATTTCTTTTCTTCTTTTCTTTTTAATTTTTATAGGGATGTATTTTAAAATTGAAAATATGTTGTAATTAAATACTTAACGGCAAATGTTCGTCTTTTTGTTTGCATGTGATAAACGTAATTAACTACCAAATTTAAGGTGTTATTTTTGTTTCCGGAATGGAGGTTACCAATGGTACTTGGAAGCCGATTTTTGCTAGTAGAGGAGAGCCAGACATTTCCCATCTTTTCTTTGCAAATGATGTGGTGTTATTTGAAAAACCGTCTCTGGATCAGGGGGAGACGATAAAACAAATCCTTAAGAGTGCTCGGCGATTCCTCAGGTGAAAAAAGACAATTTCGTCAAGTCCTAATTATGTTTCTCTAAGGATGTTGATGCCAGTCTTCCTAAGCCTCGACTCTTAAGCGAAGTAGAACATAACACTACAATAACATCTAATCGAAGTTAAAAAGTTTGAGAACACAACTTTAAGTCGACGGTTTTTTACTCAAGTCTCTACAAACAACATCAATTGTTGTTGACTCGATTTCGCAACAATCTCGAAAATAGTAAAGTAGAACTCAAACGATTGTAAGCTCGAACGCCGCCTTGAAACCTACCAACATAAATAAAATGAGGTCGGGTTGCTCCTCGATTAATGTTGTCTGTGAGAACTCGAGCAAAAAGTCGTCGAGCTTATAGCTGTGTTCTCAAGCCCTTTAGTCTCAATTGAGGGATTCTATTGCAATATCATGCTCTCACATCTCTTAAAAGTCGAGATCAATGGTCGCTTATAAGTATCTTTTTTTCTCAAAATACTGAGATACTTTTTTAGCGACAAAACCGTGAAGACTCTTGAACTCAGAACGAACAACACTTAATAAAGGAGTTTAATGCACGATCATCAAAAAATATGATCCACAACAATATTAATTCAATAGAGTCTACGCATTTGCATTTTTTTTTAAGTAGACTCTTTGAAGTAGAGATGGCAATTTATACCCTATCCGAAGGGCACCGACCCTACCCGTACTCAGTCAACGTGGATATTATCCTCTTTGACTAGGTATGGATACGGGTAATACCCGTATTTTACTTTGCGAGTATGGGTAGGGTATGGATATAAGAATACCCTACCCGTACCCGTACCCGTTGGATAATATTCGTATATGTATCCGTTACTCATACATGCTACATATATATAATACATACTCTCTCTCTCTCTCTCTCACACACACACACCCATATATATATATTAAGTGTTCTATATACATGTTATATATATATATTATATATATGTATATACACATACACACACATGTATTACATATACTGATTTTTACACAAGACACCTACGATACTTTACAATATTTATTTTGTACTACCCACTTTTGCATATTACATTTTTACTTTTCAATTTTTTCAAATTCACAAATGTATATTTTCAAATTTACCAACTATTGTTTATATATTGTTGGAATATTGTTGATATTCTATTGATATTGTTTTATTTTTCAAAAATTAAGGTGTTGTTTATATTATGTTTGTAACTTGTATATCTTTTACAGAGATACAGAACATACAAGTATTAGTGTTGCAACTTATTTATATTATGTTTGTAACTTGCATATACTATATTTATGTTATGTTTCTAACTTGTATATCTTTTATAAAGATACAAAACATACAAGTATTAGTGTTAAAACTTGCTTATATTATGTTTGTAACTTGTATATACTATGTTTATGACTTGTTTATTCTATATTTGTAACTTTTATATCTTTTACAGAGATGTAGAACATACAAGTATTAATTCTATAACTTGTTTATTCTATATTTGTAACTTGTGCATACCATATATACAACACATAAATATATATAATGCATATAACCAACATATATATAATATATAGATAACATATAAACAACCTATAAAAATCATATAAATAACGTATAAACAAGTTATAAAGAAGTCTTAAAAAATCTGAAATATAAACAGAGTTTAGACAAAACCTAAATAAGTTTCAGACAAGTCCGTGAAAATGTAATTTAGAAATTTCAAGTGATAACTTATCATATTACTATTTTATTAACTACATTTAGTTATAAATTATAACTTTTATATTATGTTGTGTGAATATAATATTTCATATTATCTCGGGTATTTTTCTAATCTATTGTTCTAATTTTTTTTT